>LWMK02000193.1:0-92493 GCA_001693075.2 Taenia saginata
TGCACAAAGTGAGCAACCAAGTGGCGTAGTGGATAATTTACCAGTCATTTAACACGGCACAGGCTATGTGTAGTGTTCACTGCAGCCTCTACGTACCCCAAATTCAACGCCCCATTCGCATTGCTTACTGCTTTCAATTGACGACTGGACGAAGTTGCAAGAGCGTCGTCTTCAGAGACGCAGCACCAGATTCTAAGTGGTAATCATATGGTCAGGCTTACAAATTGCATCCTCATTGGCCGATAGCGTATTCGTCTTTGCTAAACAAAAGACTTCCTTCGCTACAGAGAAGTGATGCGTTCGTGTTTACCAAGAAAGGAAGAGGGCACTGTGCTGATGCTATGCTTGAAGTCATCTGCAGACGCAAATGTCTACGGTTTCGAATTTCACCCATTTTACCCGTAAGAATGCTGTCTCCCACCACATACCATTTCATGCATGTACGCACTACCAATGCTGTCTGCCAGCTTAATCAAAATTGTCGAGAGCGGATCAGTTCAGCGATCATGTAGCATGAAACAAAGACCTCTCCATCGAGGAAAAAGGTGAACTGATGGATCCGAGACAGAAATGAACTGGACGGATCGGTTCCTAGGTCGAGCGAAGATGGGTGGAATGAGGGAAAACGAACCTAGCCACTTGCAATGAAACCGTCACTTTGCCACGCTCTGATGAAAGGAAGCAAGTAGCACTAATAGTGTGGCAAGCAAACGACTTCTGTGCGAATGGTGTTGCTGGGGATAATAATATTGCCAGAACTAGCTCCTGTTTTAATTCTTCGATCGTTTCCATCTTCATGAGCGGTTTTCAAATGTCCCACAATGTTGCATTCGCACTCACATCCTCTTGGTTGGTTGATAGTGGATGCCAATCAGCTAGTGCAGCTACACGTGACCGAGGCCACTTGTGACTAGAACAGCCTCCACTGTTGCGATATTCAGGGATGTGCAAACTTGCCGTGTCCTCTTCGTTTACTCGTAGGCGTCGATGAAGGACCTCTTCATCGAAGTCTGCAAATGAATGCCGAATTGAATGGGATCTGGAGAACGTCAAAGTTCACGCGCATGACCACCCATTACACAGGAACTTGCTGGACCACTGTAGGAGCTCAGAGCCCAGCTAACGACACTGCTGGACAATTAATTTAAGTGAGCACCCTATTACACATTCCTTCTCCGTCATCCGAACCTCATGAAAGTTAGTTACCGACCTCTCACTTCACCTTCACAACAGGCGTTAAATTGCCCACTGTCTCATTTGAGATTCACCTGAAGACTTGTAATGGTCGGGGATGACGACTGGGAGAAGAAGGGTCTCGTAGTAGACTAGCGGAGATGGACATTTTCACTTCTTGGCCTTTGCGCCAGAAAAGCTGAATTTTGTTCGCATCACAATTGGCACATTTCGTTCACCCTCCTGAATTCGTTTCTAGACTCGTAAACTTGGTAACACATTCACGAGTAGCACAGACGGCAAATCGAATCTTAATAGATACTGCTATTGTGATAGCTAACTTATTCCACCCCTGACATTTCCAGTAATGCGATCAGCTTTCATCAGTACGGCCAAGTAGTACCGACAAGTTGGCACCATAAAATGACAAAATTTAGCAGGGGAATGCTCATTTTAATCATCGGTACCTCCTTGCCGAGACAAGTATCTTCGTTTTGCATTTAAACTTAGCGCTTGTTAGTGAGAAGTTAGCAACGGTATTGTGCAACGCCACCGTGGAACCGGTGCAAACGGCTTGAAATACTAAAAAAAGAAGTGGATGACAACTGAAAATCGCAAGACTGTAACTGTGGAAGGGAATTTCAAAGGCGACTAGGAACCTGAATTTCATCTTGCAGGTACTGGAATGAGACTGAGTTGGATCATTGCTGGGCAGAAAGTGGCTGTAGCGACAGGAGCTTGAGGCATTTTAGCCACAATAGAGGGTGAATAACTGATTGATTGATGCCCAACCAGCTACAAAAGTGTGGTAAAAAATGTGCATATTTTTTAAGGTGGGTCAAAAGAATGAGTAGAAATTTGTATCCTTTAGGAGATTCGGTGTGAATTCGTGGCATAAAAGCACACTGAACTGGTGGTGCACATGCGAATGCACGACGCAGTCACTTGGGCAATTGTGAGGATTCAGAGGAACAACTGCATAACGTTGTCGCCGCTATACGTCGGAAAGACAGCAGAGATGTCCGCGACGATGCTGCCAAAAGCCAGACGAATTGACCAACAAAGTTCAGTCACAAGAACAGCACTACCGAAACGACAAGCAGGTAACCAGCAGAATCTTACGCATAATCGCATAAGAGGTCCAGAGGCGTACACAACTCCCTGTAAAGACTGAGGACCAAAATTGAAATAATTTACGCAATATGGGTAGTTGTCGTGGCACATAGGTGGACACTTGCTAGACAGAGACACACAGCCACCTCAAAAGTCCTACTGCTAACCAACTCGGCAAATGTACGCGACAATTATTGTGGCTTCGGGCTTCATCCCTCCTTCGTTTTGGGGAGTTGCTTTGTTCACCAATGCACACGGCTGCTCACATTCACACANTTGTGGTCAAAAATGTGCATATTTTTTAAGGTGGGTCAAAAGAATGAGTAGGAATTTGTATTCTTTAGGAGATTCGGTGTGAATTCGTGGCATAAAAGCACACTGAACTGGTGGTGCACATGCGAATGCAAGACGCAGTCACTTGGGCAATTGTGAGGATTCAGAGGAACAACTGCATAACGTTGTCGCCGCTATACGTCGGAAAGACAGCAGAGATGTCCGCGACGATGCTGCCAAAAGCCAGACGAATTGACCAACAAAGTTCAGTCACAAGAACAGCACTACCGAAACGACAAGCAGGTAACCAGCAGAATCTTACGCATAATCGCATAAGAGGTCCAGAGGCGTACACAACTCCCTGTAAAGACTGAGGACCAAAATTGAAATAATTTACGCAATATGGGTAGTTGTCGTGGCACATAGGTGGACACTTGCTAGACAGAGACACACAGCCACCTCAAAAGTCCTACTGCTAACCAACTCGGCAAATGTACGCGACAATTATTGTGGCTTCGGGCTTCATCCCTCCTTCGTTTTGGGGAGTTGCTTTGTTCACCAATGCACACGGCTGCTCACATTCACACAGCCACTGCCACTACCGCTGGCCATCGTGTCAGCTTGATTAATGGCCTGGGTCCACGGCACATTAGCATTGGCCATCAGTGCCTGTGGTAGGAGACGTAGTAGCCCCACGGCGGAAACACTTCTATGTGTGAGGACCCCTGTCCACCTCAAATGACCAACGCGTAATTGTGAAAGATATGCTTGTAATACAACAATTCACTCTTGACTGCCTTTGTCGGCGATGGTTATTTGCATCTAGCCATGGAGGTGCTAGCTGCAGACGAATTTCTTCGTCTCGTTGCTTGATACCGAGTTAGTAACTATGGCTCTTCGCTTGGTCAATTAATTTCACATTCGCTGTTCCCTCCAAACCACTTGGTGTATGGGACATTAGGAACAGATTTGCGGAATTTGATCGCAGTTAAGCCGATTTTGCAACCGAGGGTGTAAACAACAGAGCTTCGTCCCTTGTAAGCCCAGGGAATCGGGACTGCATGTGGAACAGATCTGGACTGGGAGAGTCGTCCTAATGATTGAATAGGGGCTTGGACAAAGGGACAAAGGGACAAAGGGTGGAGTGGGCTATATCTCCCTTGAGGACCGTTGATAATGTGAGAGGACGTTGGTGTCTACAGATCAATGTATATGGACAACGCGTGAAGACGCTAGTCTAACGTCGTGACGATGTGAGTTATTCCGCTGCAGTCAACCGTTCGTTGCTTTGGAATTTTCCGGTTTATACACCACAAATAAGTCCAACAGCAGGCTGCTGGTTGGTGTTACTGTGCCCTACCTAGTGTGACAGCATGTGACTGCTATTACTGTCATTTCTGTCTGCACCTCTGCTTTGTGGTCAGTTGGGGGTTTACTGTTATCATTGAAGGGGATTTGCAGCATTATCAAGAAATGGAGTAAATGACAGGTTTTTTTTCGGTGAAGCATTAATTTGGTAGAGGGAATTTACAGGGGCTTTTTTAGCCCAGTGAACACTGCAAGCTAAAAAGGGGGTTTTAAATTTACATGCTTTTTCCACATGATCGCCTGTTGCAATATTCATAGTTGTTTCTCCATGGTCGCCTGTTGCTTCATGTTAGTAATGACAGAAATTCATTTGTTATTGCAGCAGAATCCCTCTCACAAAGCGAGGTGAGATCGGCTCATTTATCAAACCCGAATGCGCAACCATGCCCAATTACTACGGCGAAAAGGAATGAGAGGTTGTTTCACAGTGTTAAATTAGCCGTTCATGTTGGGTTGTTGTGATTGTTTGTTTCAGGCAATTGTTGTCATCTGATTCGCTTGTCTAGGCACCTAATGTGACAAACTCTAACATTCTCCGTACACTCTATTTTTGAAAAATCCTTCTGCCGAACTGCCGGATCTGATATTGGTTTCGTTCGCCAGAGGTTGGAGAGAGCAGGTAAAACGGAATAGTTTAGTGTGCGTGTAATAGGCAGCATCGAGTGAATGGTAGTCAGGAATCCTCAAGACGATCTAAGTACCTTTTTTCAATGGTTGTGCGCAGGACGCGCTTTATATTCAGACTGCATGTACAGCGGAACCAAGTAGCACGATGAAGGGAGGAAGTCATTGTTGTCGTCCAAGGCACCAATCTGAAATCTGATGGCTTTCACCGTACTACTATATCCCCGTTTGCGAGTAACAGCCATTTGGTCGGAGCAAGTGTGTGTTACAGACTATATTTATCTCGCGTGCTACATTTTATTGAAATCGTAATTGAGTAAAAGTGGCAGTCACACAGCTTATTCGGTTGAAGAGAGTTGGGTGAAGCTGAAGCGTGTAGCACTCGACATTTAGTGGTCACACTGTCAATCCAGAATGATTGGAAGTTTTGGGTGGATTAATGTGGCCCATAAAATTCCCCCCCCCTCCCCCCAATTGCTACCTCACTGGAGATATCGTGTAGCCAGTTGTGCTTGCCGCAAGCTCGATTTTGCGCCAAGACGACACTTTTCCCTTCCCTTCCCTTCCCTCTCTCCCTCACTTTGCTTCCGTGTTCAGCCCCCTTAATTCACCCTTTGTGCATAGCACATTAGGCATCGGTGGTAGCACTTTCCATTTGTATATTCCTTATTTTTGTTGGCCTCCCAGATACCACCCTCCCTCCCCGCTATTTCCTTTGCTACCGTCTTTGATGTCAAAAATTGGAAGGCCAAGTTGTTATATGGCTCACATTTTCTTGTCGGGTCATTATTATTTATATTCACATTCGTATGGAGGGTTGAAACGTCGCTAAGTATGCTTGGTAGGGTTAATGCTTAAGTCTGTGTTTGCTTTACCACCAAAGGGCACAAAAGCTTGTTATGCGTTTCGGCCAGCTGGTTTAGGCATTTCCTAACTGGTGCGTTACTCTTTGCCAATGATTTTGTTTAGCTGTACCGCGTGCTTTTTGTGCTCTCGGATTATCCACTTTGGATGCGCCTACCATGGTTGTTCTTCAAAAGGAGGACCACTCCTGCCGACAGAGCATGCGAGGGTGCTATTGTTGTAGTTCCTCTTGCCAAAATGCTAATACATTCCGGAGTTATGAAGTTGTGCAGAATAAGTAGGAGACAGAAACACACGATGAGCAGCGTTACAGTTGAGTTGGTAGCCTTTTTCTGCCGACACATCGTCTATCTCGAATCCGCCAAGTTTATTTCATGCCCCGTGGATGGAACGCATTGCATTGATTCGAAGTTCGCAGCCAAATTACCGATGGAATGCCTCAAAGTGGTTTGTCGTTATTTACCCTTGGTCCAGCCCAGGTGTCCCTCCCGAATGACACTTCACAGTGTTTCCAGTTCGCTTTTCAGAATGCCTCGATGGCCTGTTTGTGCTTTCAACTGTCGCATGCTCCACCCTGTTTGTAGTGATGAACAGTGGAGGTATTGAATGGATGGACTGGAAGTCTCAAATTCTCGCAATCAATTATTGCCTGTATTAGCTGACCAACTCAGTGTGTAAGCTAACCAAGTTTGTGGAAGACGGAGTCATTGGAGGTAATATTTGCCTTCTATCTATCTGCCTTTCAAAAACTGTGATGCGTCGTTTCCACATTGCAGTGTAATTATTGTGTCTATTTAGTAGCGAGGGACAATGCAAAGGTACCCTATCCACCATCCCAAACTGTGCTTATCGCTTCCCAATGCATTCCCTCTCTGGCCTGAGCCATTGGCCTGTTTGCGTGCATGACATTTTGTAACAGCAAATGACATTCCTTGTGCAGACCGATCTCGGTGTTTCGTAGACGAGTACTGCATTAACCACGTTTGTCACTGCTCTTCATTGGTTCTTTCATTGAATCAAACTACTGCAAGTGGGCTCTATTGATGCTTCAACTCATGCTGTCATAGGATCGTTTATGCACGAAGAACTGTGCAAACGATGAAAGGACGTAAACTTTGATTAAGTGTGTTCACATAGCACGCACACACAGGCAGAAGCAAAGCAGTGTCCTGGGCTGAGGCAGGGTCCACGGTACGTGGCTGAAAAAGAAGGCATTTCAGCCCGGTTACATCGTCACTGCTGGATGAGGGGAAGTGTTTGAGTGTTTCCACTTCGGTAACATTCCTATTCTGCACGTCATTAGAAGATGATAAGAAGGCTGACTAAGAGGAGGGTTTGTGCCCTACCGAAAAAGTGAGTTTGGCGGTGCCAGTGCTTCGCGCAAGACAACGTTTAGTATTTAAGGAGCACCAAATTTTAGGATGGCAAATGCCTATGTCCACAACTGTACTGCGTTCACCATTACAGCCAAACGACTCCTCATTCATGCAACCATATCTCACCACAAGTGTCTATGCGTTGATTAGGCTGATGGCATCAGCAATGCAGTGACTGAATGTTCATGCAAGTAGCTACCGTCTTTGGACTAAGCACCCAGGCGGGCATCATAAACAGGGTCGTCACTGTCGGATAGGTTGACGTAGGCCGGTCTTTGAAGTGCTTACATTCAAACCATTCAAATGTCTTACAGCTGACCAGCTTGGTAGCTGAGCGTCACCATCACCACCGTGCAAACTTTGCTTACAATGTGGTGCAGATGCAAGTAGGCATCCGTGGATTTGGATTGCGCTCCTCCGTCAAGTGAGAAGCATTCACTATCCATCAATGCACAGGTGCCATTGCCAGCCACCACCATCGTTGGTTATCATCAAACCTTGATTAGTGGACTGAGGTGGGCTGGACTGGCCCAGGAGGTGTGCGCCAGTGATAGGTCGCATTTGGCATTCGCTGCTGCTACTGCTGCTGCTGCTGCTACTGCTGGCTCTTCTGTAGGTGTGGAGCCAACAGCCCCGGTGTAACCTCGATAAACTCATGACATGACGTAGGCAGGTCTTCGAATAGTTGCCAGGTTTAGTACTCGCAAGAGTACCTACTTTTTGGTCAAGTCAACCAAAGTCAAGGCTGCTTCAGGATCTGGTCATCATCATTTCTATGCTGACGTTGTGCGATGTAAGATCTGCAAGCAGACCATATCCGTTTATCTCACGCGCAAGTATGTCAGATGAGGGAATCGGAAAAGGCCATATGAAGGTGGCGAAGCGTGAGTAGGCGCAGAATGATGCGTCGCCATGCAAAGTCAATGTGTGTTCTCTCTAGCATGAGCTTCTGAAACCACTATAAGTGCCAGGGTAATCTGTGTAAACGGCAAGCAACTACTCGCTCCAGGGGAAAGAGCCGAGAAGGACGTTCACGTGAAGTGGAACTCAATGCATCCCAGTCAGCCAAGTCTGGAGGAATAGGTGGCTGAATGAGTGTAGTCAGCATCGTTGATGAAGAGGAAAGATGATGAATGCCGCGATCCATTGGTGGTGTTCTTGAGAATCGGAGACTATATCCACTCACTGAATCACTTACTCCATGTTATTACGGAGGGGATCACTGAACTGCTGCAACTCCTCACTTTTCTCCTTACTTCCTTCGTGTTCCGTCGTGACGATCGCTTGCGATGCTTTGGATATGAAGGCATGCTACCTCCTCCTCCTCATTGGCGCAGCCTAGCACGAGATGTTTCACAAGTCTGCAGGAGCACTCGGTCTGTTAAACTGAACCTGTAATTCACAACTCCCCCTTCTGTCTTTGCCATCACATGTGGCACCTCTCACAACTGCCACTGTATCCCCACAGCTGCTATTCTGATAATGAATATGAAGCCTCCGGTCTCAGTCCGAAACTTGTCACCTTGTAACTCAATCCAGACATAATGCCGTCGATGAGGCTGAACATGCAATGGGTAGTGACGAGTGATGCACCGACTTTATTCTGCCTTGTGTGGAGATAACCTCGATGGTTGTTGATGTAATGATTGCATCGACATCACTAGTCTATTACCAATTTTAGACGGTACTGACCTATGTTAAGACACTTGGTCAGGTAGATCATGAATAAACATCACTTTTCTCGTCATAGACAAGTAACTCAAGTTTTATTGTTATCAGTTGACTTTATTATCGTGGTGGGAAAGAGGGGACATAATGGAGTCAAATGTTGAGCCCTTTCTAGCTCAGCATTTCGACGTAGACTTTGTTCGATCATTCTGCTTCAAATCACCTAGCCTTGCTTAAATAGCCGCTCTAGTGAGTCCCACTGTTGAATCTTGCCATCTTCCGACTTGACACCTCCCGAACGCCCTTTCCCGAAATTGTGTTTCATCATTGGTCACAATCTCATTGCTAGCAGAGCACCTCGGTGGCTTTTGAAGCTTCCTGCAATTGTGCATTGGCTCGTCTCGAGACAGAAGTCGCCAGTGTGTTTCATGGGACGCAAATTGAGGTGGCACTTGGTCACAGAAGTGCCAAGGTTGGGTGGGTGATGGGAGAAATTGGATAGAGTAATGTCAGCCTAATGCGAATTATGGACCAGCAAAATAGTCATAAATTAGCGATGCCGAGCAGCAAGGTGGAACGTTAGAGAGGAGGTTAGTGTTAAGTTATAACAGAACACAGTGCACTCCACAGCAAATATACACCAGTCTTAATCAGACTGATGATTGGAAAGATGTGAAAGTCCCTTTCCTTAACCTTCGCCGTTAGTTTTGAAGGGGTCGGGNGCACCTTTGGAATGGACTGATCAGGTCAACCAAACTGGAGAGGGGAGTGACGATATTCCATCACGCTGTGCATCGTGACGTGGTGAGCGCAAGTCCATTGCTCTCTGTCGCGTTCAAATCATCACTGCTTCATCAATTCTTGCGAATCACCTCCTCCAGTCTTTCCTAGAAAGCACTACTTGCATTCACTTGCCAATACTGCATTCTGAAGGTGAACAGTACGGGGGTGAACGCAGTACTTAAGTGGAATACGGTAGGAGAGTGATTTGTTTGACGGCACTACATAAAGGTCTCGAAGCTTCTTAAAATCTGTCAGTTTAGCCAGTGAAGCAGGACCTTCAGTTTGCATGCAAATGAAACCCAATTTCATTGAACACCTCATTAATTCTCACAGAAACAAAGAGGTTAATTTGGTACTTTCAAGCAGTGAAAGCCAGGTGAGGTCCAAATGAATGTTGCGGTAAAGTAGGTCGTTTGAGAAAAAGAAGGAGCATCTTGTGAGTTCCCCACGAAATGTATCACAAGTGTTGCGCACAGTGGTTGGGAATCGCAGCATGCATCCTCCTCCTTGCTTGCGCAGTCTCCAGCCTCACGAGATAATGGGGGATTTATACTTCAATATCAGGAGNAGAATAGGCACTTGTTGAAAGTGGAAGCAGAAATGATGTCTTTTGGAGTGATGGTCNCGTTCGCAGCAGAATAGGCACTTGTTGAAAGTGGAAGCAGAAATGATGTCTTTTGGAGTGATGGTCGGAGCGATTTAAGAGGAGAGTGTCGGCTGTGGAGTGAAGACGAATCCATCATTTGGCTTTAGCGGATTTACGGAGGAGGTGAGACCATGTGAAAAATTAACTGAACGGCGCAACTTGTGCATGCTTCGACCACTTCCATCAACCAAACGCCATCCACCACGAAATCGCAGACACTTCTGTTGGACAAATGTGCGCGTGTCAAACAAAGAATTGCAAAAACGAATTCAACAAAGCTTGTTTTTCTACAGCATGTGCAGTGGGGCTGGGCGTTCTCACATCCTCACTCGAGGAGTAGTGGGCAGGGATATTGGACTCATGCGACTACGATCTGCAGGATAACAATGCTAGCCAAAGGGTCAATATACGGCCGTCAAAGAATTGCTCGTGGTCGACTCTCCTCGATTGCATAATGAGCTCCACCACCGTGTCAAGGCCTACCTCTCTAGAGTGAAGGATGTCGATAAATGGTTAGTTGCAAGGCACATGGAGAAGAGTGAAACTGCCAGTTGTGCTTGAGTATGCGTTCCCGGTTCTGTCCACTGGTTTGAAGTGGAAGTTATCACAGCCTGAGTGTGCATAAGTTCTAAATTCAGGGAGGAGTTTCGGAGGGGCTGATGGGTCATGTAAGGATGGTGTGTGTCCACGCAAACACCAACGTCATCATCCCATTGCGTGATGTCGTGGTGATGAGGGGAGCCTATTAGTGTGCTGGTAGCAAGAAACCACTGACCCTCTTGCTTTACGGAGATAGAGATGCCCAGTTTTATCTCAAATCCTCCTCTCACCATCCTCTGTGTTGAGTTCGGTGGGCACTGTTCATCAACACAACGAGGATTATTAGCTTATTCAACAAATTCTTTTTCCTGTCAACCTGCAATGTGTTTTCTAGCCCATAGTGAAGCGCTTTCTATGCAATGTGTGCATGTGCTACGATAGAGCAAACAACCTCAAATCTGCGAGGATGATTCTGTGCACGGGAAAGTTTTCTCAACTTGGGGAGGCGGAGGTCGCATTCCAGAATAAGTGGAAGTCCATTAAGCACAAAACGGCTTGTAGACGATAGCGCTGTAGTGCATCATGTATGCATTCAAGTAGCAACAAACCATAATGCCGCGATGATCATGCGCTACCAAGGTGCAGAAGGACTGATAGACTGCCGGCATGAGCCGAGAGCCACACCCTGGGGCGGAACCACAATTTGCGCAAACACAAGGCTCACGAAGCTAAGCGAACCAACCGGTGACTGGAGGTTTCAGAGTCGTTGGTACGCAGCGAACACACTCATAATGAAGGCCACAACATCAAAGGAGCTACGTGCTTTAAAGTACCACTTCGAAGCAGGGCGGGTGACAATGAGAGACGGAGGAGATGCGTCGGGCTACACTGGCGCACAAGTACTCACAAACGTGGTCAGTCTACGTTACCCTATTGACGAANTGATAGACTGCCGGCATGAGCCGAGAGCCACACCCTGGGGCGGAACCACAATTTGCGCAAACACAAGGCTCACGAAGCTAAGCGAACCAACCGGTGACTGGAGGTTTCAGAGTCGTTGGTACGCAGCGAACACACTCATAATGAAGGCCACAACATCAAAGGAGCTACGTGCTTTAAAGTACCACTTCGAATCAGGGTGGGTGACTATGAGAGATGGATGAGATGCGTCGGGCCACACTGACGCACAAGTACTCTCAAACGTGATCAGTCCACGTTACCCTATTGACAAATAATTCAGATCTTTTTACTACCTACGCCTTGCTGTGTTGCGCATTTATTCCAAATAATTAGGCAGAACCTTCACTTTTGTGTTTTCATGTGTTCAATAGTGGTGAGGACGTATCTCTTAACTGAACAAAATGATTTGCTTGTGGCAGTCAGGTTGGTGGATTTGGAAAGATTTTGTGTTTTGTGTTTCAATCTCAGTGAAATGGAATGCTGATCTCCATAGTGAGAAAGGTTTCGAGGCAGAAATGAAGTCTGAAAGTCAAATTTTGTCTAACTCACTATATAAGAGGGCTGTAGGACCTCCTTTCTAGTGTGATGGATTGCACGATCGGAATCTATATAGGTGCGTATTTTATGGTTTCTACGTTTCCTTCTTCCAACAGGCAACGAATGTGCCTTAATCCGAAGCCCTACTTTGTGCATAGAAATTTGGACGCATACGATTTAAAAGAAAACACTTTTGAAATGGCCTTACTCCTATCTTTCTATATTAAATGCACCTGGTTTCATTGCAGCAAGTGAGCTGCACTATCTCCTGCGTGCGAGACAGGCACAAAGGTTAACAGTGTACCAAACCATCGACTAAATACCAGGGAGTATTCACTTGAACTTCGCGTAAGGTACAATGATTCCACCTCGTCCTACCACATTTGAGGAGACTTTTCAGCATACACCTAGGCTATGATTGCTTCATGCATTCCAAATGAGTATCATCAAGTCATGCGACAGCAGACATTCAAGCAGCTCCATCAACTGGACGGATTTTACTTTACAGTTAAGACCTCCCCTGCTCTCTACTGCTTTGCCAACTACACCAATAACAGTTCTCACACGCAATAGGAAAATCTATTCCATATCTGGCTTTGCTTGTACTACCCGATGATAATAACAATGCACCCCTCTTGACTTCATCCACAAAAGCCCAATTTTGAGACGGCCCGGTTGCTCCAGGCTAGCCTATGCGATTAGATGCCTGTCAGTCCAACATCATTCCAACATCCCTAATTGAATTCATTTTCAATTTCGTCTTTGCTTTACGCAACAACTCAGCGTTCAGTGCAGCTCCTTCTAAAGTGATATGACTTTGCTCTTGGAATTGCAGTACTGACTGGGATGCAATGAGGTAGAGAGAAGAGTCTCCACCACCCGTGGTCAACAGCCCCATCGAACGCGTTAATTGTCAGGTGGAAGCCGCTGCCATGGCGAGATTCGCTGTGCACCACTTCGTGGTGAAGGGGAATGCAACCATACCCCTCACTACCAGTGGAACTCTGATCGACACCTTGACCCTCGATGAGGTAGGCTGACCTCCACTATGCAATCTGCGCCAATCATCAAGCGCACCACCCGCCACCTCCTCTGCCACATGCAGAAGGGCTAATGGCTTTCCTCGAAGCATATACCACTTTCCATTTTCCTCCGCTGATAGAGTTGACCTTGTTTGCCCTACATATTTCTTTTAATCGTCTTCTAAAATCACTACTCTCAATTCTTTACCTTTGGATACTTTCATGAGTTGATGCATGAAAGAGGGAAAATCACATCCAAGTTGTTATTAAGACTACCAGGAAAAAACGCACTCTTTAAATCAACTGGCATCTGAACTGGAAGACGTACATCAGCGTCCTTGCGAGAGCAGACTTTGCTCGTATGCGGAGATGTACAAAAGAGGGAACTCGTACCAAAAGGCACCCGTTAGAATAGCTGTGGAGCTGGAACTCATTATAATTAGTACTAACTCCTGAGCCAAAGGCACTATTATGAAGGGTCGGGAGCACTGTTAAAAGACAGATTTGACTTCACCAAAACGCGACCACTTTCATCACACCATCTTTCTCAATATGGACCTATTTTTGCTTGTTGCCTCCGTAAAGGAACTTGTCCCATTCCTTAAGGAAGAGACGACCACCACAGCTCAGTTGATCACTGTCGTCCCAAAATAGCACCACCAGATTTCTCACTATCAACTCACATCTAGCCGCAAGCACCCCAACAGCCATCTGTTCCATAAGCATATCATCGAGAGTAATGCACTCCACATCAATGGGTAACTTGTCAGTGGACTGGTCTTGGTGCAGTTTAATGTGGAATGAAGAAGCCTGACAAATGAAAAGAAATGCAAGTAATGCAGCGATGGAAAAGCACGAAGGTGAATGTGTGTGGAAGGTGGCAATTCAGTTGGTGAGTGAAGTGAATTGTGTGCGTGTGGAGGTGAGTAACCACAAATCAATTGCTTCTGCCAGCACTCAACTACCACATTGCTGGATGACGCTGTGAGGTGAACGCAACCACTCAAGCATCAAGCACCACTGGCGCATCATCCTATCACCTTGAGGTGTGGAATGTTAAAGCTTGTATAAAGCAGTCTCTGATAAGAAACGCTTGTTTATGAAGCTCGACAAGCTGAATCAAGCCCTTCATTTAAGCATAACAAACTCATCCACACTCTAAGTAATGAGAATTCTTTCTTTTTTTTTCATTATTCTAAAGTGGAAGTCGGCATTGCTCATCATCACCGTCTGTGTGTGCGTAATCTACATCCTTAATACCTACAACACTTTCTCGAAAACCCGGACTCATGTGGATTTGCAACAGGGCATAGTTTTGTACAGCAGTTATTGCGAATGGAACGACACCATTTTGGTGAACCCTGCCGGCCGATATGAGCTGTGTCTCTGCTATAAACTCTACAACAAAATACTCGAACCACACACCACAACGCCTACGATTGAAGAGTGGAAAGTCCGAATTAACGGTGGCAGTAGACGTTTGAATTTCGAGGAGTTAGCAAGCATTCCGGATGCCGAGTGGTTGCCACACTTTGATCGCAGTGTCTACCAACTCTATCCTCTAGCGATCCCCTTGCGAGAGACACTGCAAGCACTTATTAATGGCAAGCCAGTTTTACAGGTAAGCACGCGTACAACGGCAGAAACTTTCCTTTACCTGTCCACAGCAACGTTCTGATGTCGATAAATTAGATCTCTTACTTGATGTATCTACGTTATACTAGTACGGCTGTTTTTCGCTTGCTTGTGCGCACAACTTTGTTTCCATTGTTCTCTTCATGGCATTTCCATCTCTTCCATCGCTCACGAAACACTCTNGCTTGCTTGTGCGCACAACTTTGTTTCCATTGTTCTCTTCATGGCATTTCCATCTCTCCCATCGCTCACGAAACACTCTCCCACGAGACCTATCCTTCGGCCTGGCATTCTCATTTCAGCCTCCCATCTTCAGTCCACGAATTCGATTGATCCGAGTTCCCTCCCATGTCTGCTCTCCTCTAACACCAACACAGGCCAAATTTGGGCTCACCGATGATTCGTCTCGTCCGAATGTGGTAATCATCTACAGGTCAGGAGTATACAATTTTGAGGAAAGAAATTACCTACGCAAGTTATACCATCTAGCCTACACCGATGTCAACATCCACCTCATCTTCTCCATTGGATTGCCACGATCCGCGACAGACAACGTGTTTCAACGAGACGGATTCAATATAACGCTTGCAAATAGATCGGGAAAAAAGCTGCTGGAACATTCAAGGTCTCCAATGAAAACGAAAAAACTGCTTTCCAGGGAATTGCAGGAACATGACGACCTACTTGTTGGTGACTTCGAGGACTCCTACTACAACTTGTCGCTGAAACTCTTCCACACATTCCAATGGGCTGCTCGGTTTTGTCGACCCTACGAACCGATCTTCGTCTTTCTTGACGACGACCATGCTGTAAATACCAACAAGTTAGTCAGCTTCGTTCGCGACTTAACACCGGAACTGCGAAAAAATTTGAATCATGGTTTTCCATTTATGGTAAATAAGATCAACCGGTACATCAACAAGAATTCACTGTGGGCTTTGTCGAAGCGCGAAATCCCCTGGCCAATGCATACGCCGCAGCTATTAGGCATCTACAGCATGCGAAGCTACCGCCATGTGCACGATTTGGCTCTGGGAATGCACTTCACCAAGCCTATTGTCATTGAAGACACGTGGTTGGGGACGGTGCAATACAAGCTGAACCTCCCATTCCCGACATTGAAAGGCATGTTCCACTTACCTTCGCCTATCCCTAAAGAAGTCCCTTGTTCAGAAATCTTCTTTTCTCACATTGACGATTTTGAACGACATCATTGCGCCTTGTAAGAATAGTTTTGTAACTTGGCGATTTCCTTCCAATATACTTCTTCAGGTGAATGCCTCTGTTGTGAATAGCTGGTTACCACGGCGTCCACATAACTTTGCAGGATCCACCCAAGGGAACGAATGAGTCAAAATTATTTAGCTGGCTTCTAAGTAAACATCTCTTTCAACATTCCGCCCAATGGATGTGGCTTTACCTTCGCCGACTTGTTACTCAGATTGATTTGCGTTAACAGGAAAACTCACAAATCCTGTTTAGCAGCCGTGTAACCAACATGCACTCATAGGAATTTCTCTTTAGCTAGCAAAATACTTCTGATCTGATTAAGTTGCGCTCCTTCTCCTACTCTAAGCATGACAAGTTTTCTTGTGTTTNCCCAATGGATGTGGCTTTACCTTCGCCGACTTGTTACTCAGATTGATTTGCGTTAACAGGAATACTCACAAATCCTGTTTAGCAGCCGTGTAACCAACATGCACTCATAGGAATTTCTCTTTATCTAGCAAAATACTTCTGATCTGATTAAGTTGCGCTCCTTCTCCTACTCTAAGCATGACAAGTTTTCTTGTGCTTGGCGACCACGCACTGCGCTCTTGAAATCCATTCCACTTGGATGATGGCCACTTTGAGTGAGCCAAACACTTAAGACACTTGGGCATCACTTAATCATTTTGAATTAATGCGTTCCGTTTGAAGCGTGTCTCAACATCTCATCCAGTTGCATGCTAATTAGATGCAAACAGGATTTATATTCGAAAATCCCTTCCTATCACATGTATTCCTTTGTAGGCTGTGTAAGTTTCTTATATACCGAAAGTTATTCATAGTAACTTTGTCATTCAGCCAATCCACACAAGTACAGCTTTTTAAGAAAGGGTTACAGGGGTTAAGGGTATGGATTACGCACACACAGAAGGTGATGATGAGCAATGCCGATTTCCAGTTTAGAGAAATTAAAAAAAAAAGGGTTCTCATTACTTAGAGTGTAGATTAACTTGTTATGCTTTAATGAAGAGCTTGGTTTAGCCGGGCGAGCTGCATATACAAGCTTTAACACTCCACACCTCAAGGTGATAGGATGATGCGTCAGTGGTGCTTGATGCTTGAGTGGTTGCGTCCACCTCACAGCGTCATCCAGCAATGTGGTAGTTGAGTGCTGGCAGAAGCAATTGATTTGTGGTTACTCACCTCCACACGCACACAATTCACTTCACTCACCAACTGAATTGCCACCTTCCACACACATTCACCTTCGTGCTTTTCCATCGCTGCATTACTTGCATTTCTTTTCATTTGTCAGGCTTCTTCATTCCACATTAAACTGCACCAAGACCAGTCCACTGACAAGTTACCCATTGATGTGGAGTGCATTACTCTCGATGATATGCTTATGGAACAGATGGCTGTTGGGGTGCTTGCAGCTAGATGTGAGTTGATAGTGAGAAATCTGGTGGTGCTATTTTGGGACGACAGTGATCAATTGAGCTGTGGTGGTCGTCTCTTCCTTAAGGAATGGGACAAGTTCCTTTACGGAGGCAACAAGCAAAAATAGGTCAATATTGAGGAAGATGGTGTGATGAAAGTGGTCGCGTTTTGGTGAAGTCAAATCTGTCTTTTAACAGTGGTCCCAGTCCCACAACTTTTCTAACGGGTGCCTTTTGGTACGATTTCCCTCGCAGCATCATTTGCATCTCATTTCCTTACGATAGTGGCCATATCAAACATCTTCTAGACAGCGTAAAAGTCATTTGAGATTTCATGCACCATCGTGCTTGGAGCAAGGAAGACCCTCTATTCAACGTTTGTTTCCTTTTCCTCCCCCTTCGACTTGTTGCTTCAAGTTTCTACTAAAATGACCAACATGATCTCATGATAATTAAGATCTATAGGCGATTCTATGATTTTGCAAATTGAACTGTATTTTGGCAACTTAAAGCTTGCGGTTAGCAGACTCATCCGTGAATTTCACGTGAGTAGCAGAAAATCGGTAGTTCGGTCACCCATGCACATTGTGGTAAGGATTTGCCGACTCTTTCAAAGTTCGTACATTTAATGGCACAGTCAGTAGTGCACGTGGCATATCAAGTTGAAAATGACTTTAATTTGGCTTTACCAAGAGGAGCGGTAGTTGAGCACCTAACCCTTGTTGAATCCGCCTTCCCATGAATTCGGATGAATTTTTCTGCACACTCAGAGAGATGGAGCACTTTAACGCGCACAAATACTACATTACTTAAAACGAATTTCACTTAATTTAAGAAGTGTCTGTCCACTTCCACCTAGAAAAGAGTGGTGCTTCAGCAAGTTGAGCAGGCACGGTCGTGCCTCCCAACTACGTAAACGGTGTGCTAATTCTCGGTGTCGGTGTGGAGAGCTCGGTAGGCCATATAACTCAATTGCTACACGGACTACGATTCAGACACTTATTTTATTTAGTGACCACAGCTATGACTCAAACCTTAAACACATCCAATCGTTCTTCGGCATCTTTGGCTGTTGCTCTTCTGCATCCCTAAGTTGACTTAAGGCTTTTTGATTCAGTCAATGCAATTATGCCTGGCAACGACCTCTCATCCAAAGCACCCTGCATTTCTGTGCCGAGACGACCGCTTTCGAGCTTTTTGGTTCACGAATGAATTACGCGATGACAAAGAACTTGACTCGCATGTTCACATTGATCTGCGATCCTAATACCTCTCCTCATAACACTTAGGTAGTGAGAAGTGTAATATTCTCTTTGCTACTGCGTCAAAGGCGTCTTTTGCCTTTGGTAAAGCATTTTGGAACATTTCTAGCGGCTGATACTACATCTTTACAGATGCTATTCGAAAAGTTTACCTGGGACTATTTGTCTCAGCTCCACTGCTGTTCGCACGTCATTCGACCCGAAAGTAATGCCATCGATGAGGCCAAACACGTAAAGTGTAGCTATAAGTGATGTGCTGATTTTATCCTATCTTGTAAGAAGACATCATTTGATTATGTCTGAGACGAGATGGGTTATTGTCTGTGTTTTGAGACTTTGTTGAGTAAATTCATGAAAGAATTTCACCATCACAGGCAACTAACTAATGATTTGTTGTCATAAGTTGACGTGACATTGAAGTCGAAATAGTGGTACACCGCTCTAATGCGAATTGTATTGGAGGGTGGAGGCACCACCTTATGGGCGCATGCGTGTCTTCCATGGTGATTAAGGTAACGATGGTGAGGATCAAGCATTGTGTGATGNGAGATGGGTTATTGTCTGTGTTTTGAGACTTTGTTGAGTAAATTCATGAAAGAATTTCACCATCACAGGCAACTAACTAATGATTTGTTGTCATAAGTTGACGTGACATTGAAGTCGAAATAGTGGTACACCGCTCTAATGCGAATTGTATTGGAGGGTGGAGGCACCACCTTATGGGCGCATGCGTGTCTTCCATGGTGATTAAGGTAACGATGGTGAGGATCAAGCATTGTGTGATGTTCTCAGATCATTGAAACGAAATGCGCTTTTCCGCCGAGATAAATTTAAGAAATTGGACAGTAACAAATACATGTTGGAATGGTTTGAAGACAAGGCTTAAGTGACAATTATCGTAATCAGTACAACTGCCTAAATAGTGCCAATTTGCACCCATCTTTTTTGTGCACCTCTCTCACAAATGTCTCGTGTTAAGGGACTTCAAATTTGCCACGCCTTTCGCCTCTGTAATCGCCCAGCTGAGAGCCTGACTCTGCTAGCAGATAAAAAAACACAATGTCAAGTTCTCTCTGCACTGTATTAACCCTCGGAATATTTGGTGAGCATCTGCCAGCAAAAGGTCGACAAGAATGACGCCTCTATGTGATTGCTTAAGCAAAGCTAATACGTGACAGGGGATTGAATAGTTTGATGAGCAGGTATCATAAGATAAGCTGGGATTGATGGGTGGTCATTGGAGTCGTCGAGGCGTGGCGAAGTTCTGCTAGAATGCCTGACATCGAATAATTGTGGAAGGGTGCAGATTTTACACCGGATATGAAGATGCGGTTGCTAGGGTTGGCGGACGCGTGAGTGCAGCACGCCTCTTGAATCTACCTCATTAATATAGCTAATCCATTGCTATCTGCGACCTCGTTCCCAAGATGTCCTGATGGAAGAATGTGGCACAACTCCTTATGCCGCTGGTGGAGGGAGACGGAGTGACCGAGAGGGCAATGATGTACAATAAGGCAAAAAACGAGGCGTTTTGACTCGCCGCAGACCTGCACCACCAGCAGTTGAGAAATGCAAAGGTTCGGATTGAGACTGCAAAGAGTAGGATGCGCTATTTATGTCTGCGTCTTGTTTTTGGGCAATTAAACGCTCCATCCTACAATCGCAAGCATTCGGTACCACCTGAAATAGTTCCCTTAAAATAGTCCATTCGATTGAAAGGCGAATCTGAATCATTTTATCCCCATTTTTACATTGACACCGTTAAATGCCGCTCTCTGAGGTGCTTTCCATGATCATCTTCCTGCCTATGTATGAGCAATGAGATACAACATTTCTGTTCGTTTTCGATGTCGTCATCGCTTGTTACCGCGCGAATTTCCACCAGTGCTAACCGCGTTGACCAGCACGTCTATCCAATAAATGAAAGATCGTGGCTCTCTAGATGTGTGCTTCTTTCCTTCGAGTTTCAACGAGCCTTCTTATTTTGAGCAATGATTGAAACATTCCAAGCCTGCTTTGGCTACGGTTTCCTAGAAGTAATGTTTCAGTACAAGTGAAGCTATTCTCTCAAGCAAATGGAACAAAATGTGCTCCATAGATTCGCATCCAAGTGAAGTTGGATCTGGTTCTATTCTCCATAATAAATCTGCATGCAAAGTCATAACTCTGAGCTATACGCAAAAGTCAAATGTTGGTAGTGGTGCTAGGGTAAACTTCAGCTTCAGCAAAGTAGATTTATACTGTGTAGGTGAGGGATATGTCATCAAAAGGAATGAGTGCTCGCGAGTGACCGAAATAGAATGACGTGATTGTTGGTTCTACTACGGTTAATTACATTCTCTGCAATTTTAAAAGACTGGCCTAACGGTTGGCCATGAATTTTTGAAAATATGTATTTTTCTCCATCAAAGGATCACTTTTGCTTGAACTGGAAGTGAGGAGTGCAGTAAGGATTTTATGAATTGAATTTACATGCAAACCGTTTGGACCCATTATTGCCACTCTGCCTTTTTTAGCTCTCCTACGCCTGATGAAAAACATACAGAAATGCTAATTTGAGAGTGCCAGCTCCTATCTTGTCTAAGGCGAGCATTTTGCAGAAGTATCTTAATTCAGTTGGCGGTGTTGGGCAGAAATGTTAAGTATTAGGGAGTTGAAATGCAGAATGCCCGAGCACAAATCAATCATTGATGCTAAGGAAATGTCAAATGTGAATACAGACAACAGGCGCGAAACAAGAGAATGATCCATTGCTATAGTGGGTGCCGTAGACCATATGCAAAATTAGCGGGAAGACAGTCCATTGATAATAGGCGACCTCAGGAGTGTGGTGGTTGAAGGGGAAGTGCGGCAGAGGCTTGCTTTTCTCATTTGATAACGACAAGAATTAACGGGAACCATTTCAGATGATGATTTTGATAGTTAGTTGCATCGGGTACACAGGCTGGGAGTGCCAATGTGTTATTTACACTTGAATGCAAATAAGGCATCATGCCTCAGTTCTAGTAGACCGAATTAAACTTCATTACTGAACATGGCTTATGATAACTGATTGTCGCCAATTATACTGCTGCCCCTGTCTATTACCCGAAGCTTTGGAAGCGTGTGTTCCCAGCATGCAACGTTTGCAGATTTCACATGATGCAACAGGGATACATTGCCTTGTCTAATTTTCCTCATTTGATGAGTCCAATCACCCAACCCTTAAAGAATTTGCAATTGTGAGCCTAGTTTAACTAGGCACTAAAATAGCGTGAGCATAACAATGTTGACAGAATGCATCCAACATTAGAGCAGTTAAAGACTTTTAGTTGGATGTCTTAGAATGAGTGTGAATTTCAGTGGGCTACAAATGAAACGGTGCATCCACCAACAATGCGTAGAGGTTCTGGCTGAGTAAAAGAGAATTCTTCGTGATGTGGACTTTACAACAAATTCATATCGCATTTCGCCCCAGACTGGGAAGAGCAATTGGTGGTAGAACAAATTTTATCTTAATCCACCGCTCTTATGACTCGGTTAGCACAAGTGATATTCACCGGTTCACCCAACCCGTGTGCGCCAATGCAGCCACCTTTCTACTTCTCCGTGTGAGACACCTCGTCTTCGTTGTCACCTCCAACGAATGAGAAGTGTCTACCTCAATGGAATGCAGTGCCGCGACGTTCATCATGCAACCTCTTCAGACAACAACCACAAGCAGTGCGACGCCCACATTCAATTCTCCTTCACCCACTGAATTCACATGGCACAGAAGCGTATTCTTTCGTTTTCACCACTTCGACTCCACACTACACGTACACGTTGCCTGCAAATGTCCACTTCCACCCAACTCATTAGTTAATTTCACTTTTAATTTTATTCACAAGCGCTCTGGTGTTGCAATGATGTTTTGCGTAAGGATCACTTAGGGCTTTTTCAGATTTTAAAAGAGTGATATGGCTATTGAAAATATTTTGATGTAAATGAACTTTGCCTTGAGATGGACCGAACAACAGCTAATGGTGTATGTGCCGAGAGTCTTTGATTTAGAGGGAGTTGGCGTGTGCAAAAGCCGACAGAGCATTTGTGCTCCTTGAAGGCACATTACTGTGCGTCATGAATTTGTCGGCTTATCACTCTTAGTGCTCTGATGTATTGGAATGTCGATTGAAAAATATAATGGGGCCAAATGAACTAGTCAAGACGGCATAAAGTGCGTGCGGCATCACGCAAAGCTTCCATTCATGTTAGACATTGTGTAATAAATTTGAAAACGTCCCTTGCATTGCCTAGTAATTGGTAAAATTTAATGATTTAACACTTTAAGCTTTCTCCTAGTAACACTTAGTGGCATACTTGTACCTACGGCTGCATGTAAGTTTGTGTTTATGCCATTTATAAGCTAAAGCTAGTCTACTGATCACCAGAATGGAGTATACTTATAGCATTCGGTGCGTATTTGCTATTCACTTCTCTAGTTTAACTAAAGTGGATAGGTTGAATTCCGTGCTCTTTGGTTCATTGGTACACACTACGGGTGCTCGCAGTTACAAAAGCTACGTTCGTCTATGGTGGAGAGAATGGAAAGTTAAAAGACACTAACTCCAATCTCCGTGTGCCTGCTGTGATGCTACCTTCAACGCCACCTCAATCAATGTGGCAAAATAAATTAATCTACTCTTAAGTCTGCTTCTCTCATTTCAAGCAGTGCGTCAAGGAGGCCTTGCGTCGTCGCGGCAAAGGCTACTCATCCACTCACTCAGGCGCCCACACAATTCGCAAAGCTAACTTATTTGAACCATCTAATGGCGAATTATTGTGTTTAACGCGGAAGGGCATGCGGTTATTCTTATAAATGTCCCTTCATACCCTTATTTGTTCTTGTACGCTCACAATAGACAGTCGCGCTGCGATTTCGTTCTTAACGTTCAAAGGAATGTGAGGCAGTTCTTATATTTGCACGAAACCAAGGGTTTTTATAGCATTGTGTTTAGCGTTGTGAGAAATGATTAAGTTTTTGTGCACAAGACATCGTAATGCGTTTGCAGGTGGGGAAGAAGGAAACACGATAGCATTGTTCAAACGTGATTCTGGGAGCAGGAAAGAGCGGCGTAAACGGCAGAATCAAAGCACCATCGTTACATTTCACCTTAGACCTCTGGATGGAATCCAGCGTGGAACTTGTTGGCTGAGATATTCGGAGCCCTTTCCAACTGGTCAATATCTTCTTCCAAAATACGCACGCCACGGACGAATTTAGTGAAACAGGGTGTGTTGTGACCCACCCAAATTACATATTTTCCAAGGTAATTGAATTGTGCCTGAGAGCTTGTTGTTGGCGCAATAAGAGGATCCGGGAATTTGAAAATGCGAATTGTATGCAAGGGTAGGGAAGAATAATTCATCCGGATGTCCGAAAGCCCTATGTTGAAGCATCACGTTGCATATCGCGCCCACCTTGGTTCCAAGTGTCGCTTCTACCAGAAACTCACGAAGGTACGCGCCGTAAAGAGAGTCCTTGAACCATTTGGCCTAAAGTTGAATAAAGCAAAAAAATGGAATTCATTTGACGTATAGAAAGGGAAGAAGCACAGGGATCACTCACTCCATGTGGCAACGTTGTACTTCCTACCCAATGCTTGTATTTTATCTATGGAGAATGATTTAATGCGATTGGAGCCATTCAGAGCCTTTAGCGCTACAATCAGCTTTAAATTGATTCGAAGGGTAAAATCCCGTCCCATTAAATCGATTAAGTATTCCACGGGGTATATCTTTAAAGAACTTGTTTTCCACAGATTGGCTGAGGCTTCAGAACACTCTCGTCTCCCCAGTTCACCTAAACTCGTTGGTTCGATGGGCCGAAACAAGTTGAGGGAGAGGACAGCAAGTCAAAGTGAATGCGGTAGTAATTGTTTGTCCAATGAATCACTCGCACTGGCATCGTTCGACACACGGATTCTTGCATGAGTTAAAACGGGCGAATGGACGAAATTACTGGTGGGACTGCTCGGTAACATGCCAGTCCGTGTTTGCATTAGCTTGATGCATTTTGTCTTGTGACACCACTTACTCAAAGCAATTTAAACACTAACGTGGAGAAGTGTGTGCAGTGTGTGGTGCCGCAGTCGATGATAGGGATGAGGTGTGACTGTCTGTGCTTATACTGACTGCGGAAAGACGCAGTGAGGTGGACGCAACCACTCGCTTATCAAGTATCACTGGCCCATCATCCTATCACGGTGAAGTGTGGAGCGTTATAGCTCATATTGAGGGAGGTGGAGGTCGCCTTTCAGAATAAACAAAAGTCTATTAATTATGAAACATTTGGTGGGTAATGAGGTCGTAGTGCTTCAAGTATGGCCCGCAATCGTAACAAGCCAAATTAATGCCAGTCCGTGTTTGCATTAGCTAGATGCATTTTGTCTTGCGACACCACTTACTCAAAGCAATTTAAACACTAGCGTGGAGAAGTGTGTGCAGTGTGTGGTGCCGCAGTCGATGATAGGGATGAGGTGTGACTGTCTGTGTTTATACTGACTGCGGAAAGACGCAGTGAGGTGGACGCAACCACTCACTTATCAAGTATCACTGGCCCATCATCCTATCACGGTGAAGTGTGGAGCGTTATAGCTCATATTGAGGGAGGTGGAGGTCGCCGTTCAGAATAAACAAAAGTCTATTAATTATGAAACATTTGGTGGGTAATGAGGTCGTAGTGCTTCGAGTATGGCCCGCAATCGTAACAAGCCAAATTACTGCGATGATCATGCGCTACTACGGTGCAGAAGGGCCGACAGACCACTGGCATGAGCCAAGAGCCACGCCCTAGGGTGGACCCACAATTTGCGCAAACACAAGGCCCACGAAACTAAGAGAAACAACCAATGACTAGAAGTTTCAGAGTCGTCGATTCGTAGGTACGCGGCGAAAACACTCATAAGAAGGCAACAACATCAAAGGAGCTACGTGCTTCAAAAGTCTTTTACAATGCCTGATAGTTAGTTGTGGGGGATAGGTGAGATGTGTCGGGCTACATCAGCACACAAGTATTTGCAAACGCAATCAGTTTGTGTTCCTGCAAAATTCATTCCATTGACCAACAAATTAGGGCATGTCTCACCTCCTATGCTCCGCTGCATCCCATTGTTTGGGGCTTGAGTGGTAACCTCCTTGTTGCATGAAGGTCCAGAAGGCATTAACACTCATGAAGATTGTAAAGCAGTGGGGCACATTACCTGACTGACGTAACTCGTTAACTTCACTGTCAAGCGCACTTCGACCATATTTTCTGACAGACTACTATCAGTGGATCTGAGTTTACAACAGTTCGACATAATTAAAAATTGGTATTTAGTAATCAGAGAAGAACTGATTGCTTGGGTGTGCCTGAGGTGGTTTTGCGCTATCAATGCTTAATACCTTAAGCTTGTATTCCACATTGTCCCCGCTAAGGGGTGGAGGAGTTAGGAGTCGTGGTTATTGTGATTCACCGAACGATTATCGTAATCGTCGTGAATTACCAGGCAAATGCTAATCTAGGCTTAAGCAATTGAATTGAAGGTCCGAGCGTTAAAGGACCATCGTGCTTTAAAGGTTGGTTCTGACAGATTCCTCAATGCAATACAATGTTGCGGGCAGATGGGCGCACCTGTTAGTAGGGAAGTCTGGGGAGAGAGCGCCTTATTTTCACGCTATTATACAGGTAGTCGCCAGAGCTGAGTGTTGAAAATAACTCGATGAAAAGCATTCTATTGACCGTCTGAAAATCTAATCGGGTTTCCACTGGCGATCACTCTGTTCATCACTGCGAGTGGGCGAGATCAATGTGAGAGCACTCGGATTTGGAGTTTTGGATTATTTTGGAGCAAAATTTCTTAGCACCTGCTTTTACAATCATGGGTGAAGTTCAACATGGTCGTGGTGACTGAAATGACCGGTGTGTGCTCAGAGGAGATGGTTATGCAGTTTGGCTAGCCTATTACATTAATTTGCAGAACAAACACTGCTTTGGACCCTATCACTGTTACCAGCCTCCATTGCCGCCTACGTCCGCACAAAAATGCAGCACTGGAAGTCGTGGAAATTCTGAGGTAAAGAAAATCTGAGCCATGTCTTAAATGCGTTTGCCTATGTGTAAGTCACAGTCACAACGTCTACGACCCTCGTGGGAAATTTCGTCCAGCACTCTGCCTAGTTACCTTTGGTAAATTTTAAAAGACAGCATCGGTTTGCTGTGACCATGTAGAGACCATGTGTAGAGAATTGGTGCCGCCTGCAGTGAGCCAACCAATCACTGTAAATGGTAATGACTGCCTCCGGTATCTGCAGGCAGTTTGTAATCCAATCCATTGCCTCCTCGAGGCTACAGACTTGCGCGCTTTCGTTTAAGGCTTACTGTGTATATATAAGTGGACTTGAGATTAGTCTGATGAACCATTAGTTGCTGCTGGAGGAGAGCTTTGGTAAAGTAACGTTGCCTTCACAATTATGGGCAGTGACTGTCGCTTTGGCACATTGTAAAGTAAGCTAAATTATCATAATGTCCTTTATGAAACCTTTAGTGTTCGCAAATACTCCTCAAGTTTGAAACTTCCACTCTGAACATTGGTGTATTCAAGTGCGCCTTCATCGCGTCTCCCCAAATGCGTCAAGTTTATCGCCTAATTGCAACCTTCCGTAGTAATGCTGCAAGAGATCTGGTTGTACGGCAAATACGAATGCAAAGCAGATATTCGTGTCACCATAGTTTCATCATAGGTCTACACGGTAATAGCGGAGGATGATGTGAGCCCTCTTTACTTACCAAACCTTAGTTCCGTTTGCGCCCTCATCACAATCAACCAAGTTTAATTTTGATGACGGTAGGAACGGGTTTTGAGGTGAGAGTGAGCGGATGTCAATACAACGGTATAGAAAACCTTTCATGAGAATTTGGTCGCATCCTTATCTCCTTGAGGCTACAGAATCAGTGGTTTCTTACTGCCGACACCATAATGAATTTTCATTCATCTTCATGACATCACCACATACAGGGATGACGTTGAGGCTTGTGAGGACACACGTCACCTTGAGAGGACCCAATCAGCCCCTCAGAACCTCCTCTCTGAATTTGGAACTCATGCTCAATTAAACTGTGATAACTTCTACTTCAAAACAATAGATGAACACGAGAATGCAAAATCAAGCACAATCGACGGTTTCAAATCCCTCTTGTGCCTTGAGCCTAACCGTTTATCGACATCCCTCGCCTTAAAAGGGTGGATCTTGACGCAGCAGTTGAGCTCACGGCCCAATCAAAGAAAGCAAATTACAAGCAATTCCTTACAGGTGTGTACAGACCCTTTGGCAAACATCGGTATCCAGCACACCACAATCCCACGAGCCACCCTTCCACACGCAGCAGATAAACCAGCTTCGTCAAGTTCTTCTCCGTGCCGTTCGTTGTTTAACATATGCGCATTCGTCCAATGCTGCCTTGTTCCGAGCTCTGAGAGTGGATGGAAAAGTCTGCAATTCTGTGACGAACGTGTGGTTGGTGGGAGCGATCGAAGCACACGCAAAATACGAGTCCAATTGGATCATGCTGAAATTGAATCGTCATTCTTTACTGCTAAGCACAACTCCTTTTCTTGTCCATGGATGTGCCTTTGTGGTTCGTTATGTCTATTGCCTTCTAAGTGTACTTTTCTTCACTACAAATAAATGCTTACCTGCTTTATAGCCAAAGCAGTCGGGTGCCAGATTCTGAGTCTACTCACTCAGCCATTCCAACGACTCACATTTTCGCACATGCGCATTGTGAATACGCACACGTCCGCGGGGTGCCACTGTAGTGAAATTGAAGTTTAGGTGATGACATGCCTTATATAACTCACTCGCTCTAGCGAAAATTGTTTTGGCGGCAATTATTTGCTCTCCCATTGGCCCACGCGTGTCTTCAATGTTGATGGTGATGAGTACCATCATGATGATGAAGGGCATCAGGCACTGTGCGATGTTGTCAGATCATTGAAACGAAGTGTCCTCTTCCATTTAACTGAATTCAAGCAAGTGGACACTGACAAATGCACGCTGGAACGGTCTGGAGATGAGGCCTGGGTGAGAGTTCTCGCAGTCAGTATAAATGACTAAGTAGTGTCAATTTACATCCGTCTGTTTTCGCTGTGCACCTGCAAACTAGGTGGAATCAATTCAGAGGAAAAATGACCTTTTCACGAATTCGCTTCTGACTGCACAACTAATAGTTGCTTTGGTTAGAGCGTCGAGGTCTATTAAGTATCCCTTTGGAGGGGAGCTATTTAACCCAGTTTGTCATTCCAAGTATTTCTCGCCTGCATAGATTAAGTGAGGTTTTAGGATCTTCATGCCCATGTGTGCATTCTCGACCCAAAGTCTTACAGCTTGCCCAGTTTGTAACTGCCTCAAAGTACAACTACAGGCCCATCTATTCCCCAAATTGATAAGAATCCCATTAAGATTTGGGTTGGCAAATAAAACAGCATCGGTGCCCTGTGATCGTGCGGAGATTCTGTGCAGGCACTCAATGTTGCCTGGTTCAAATTGCTTGTAATTACTTCATTTGTTTCATAAAACTATGGTGCTGGTCGCATCCGCGCTCTACCCTTCCAGCAGTGCTGGTTGATTGTAGGCTTTTGAATGCTTGTAATTTGAAGAATTGAACTTCATTTTACCAAGTAAAAGCAAAATTTTGCGTGTGGATGCTGAATTACAGTGAGCATACATGAACTGACGAGAGCGAAATTTTAGGGTCGAGCGAAGTGGCATGTATGTTGACCCGGAAAACCATCCCCAATTTATAGATGTTACTTAGACAATAGCAAACTGTGTAAATATAATAGGGGTTCACTGCTGCCAAGCTAAAGTAATTATGCGCAATATAGATTAATCTGGACTTTGAGCCGGCATTCAACGCGCTACACTTGAAGATGAGGTCCTTTAGCTACTGAACAATGCAGCTTAAATTTGATCGCGCCACCACGCTGTTGGAAGTGGTGATGGAAGCTGGAAGTCGATTTTGTCACTTTTCCAGTGGAGTGGGAGAGCGATATATGAGTTTGTTTTATCAATCAAGTTGCTGTTATGCGGATGCTAATTTAAAAAAGGGAGATTTATTCGTACAATATAAAAACTCGTTTAGCTTAACAAAATAATTTTTAGTGCCACTTATGAATTGCTGCTAACAGTTATGATTTGTGGAAAGCACGTGTATCGCCAGGGAATTTTCATTTCTGTCAAATACAATTTGTCTCCATTTCCACGGTCTATTGAAGCATATATCCGTGTTTGCTGTGAGTAGTCGACTGTTGCCACTACAACTTGTTTAGCTTTCGTGGATTTGCTCTTTAGGCATTTAAACTACAAAGTTTACTTTTTAGGTGGAAATGAGGTGTCCACAATGCCATCTTTTTTAAATTTGTGATGTATTCGACACTGTGTGGGCTTATTGTATTCATGGGTGTATCGCCTCGTGCTAAGAAAACTCGCTGATTGGTAGTTGATTCCTCTTTCTCTACTTAATGTTTTTTAGTATTTCAGGCCTGTCCAACTGCACTTGCATTTAGTGATTTTGCTACATAAAATAGCTCTCATATCCATTGAACTGCGGAATATTTGGATGTCTTTGCCTTCGTCGTGAGGAGGCGTGTGAAATCCTTGCATTGGGTTTTGTATTGGTCTTCACGTGAACACCATTTTGCGGTGATAGTGGAAGCTGTGTTGTGCTCTCCTTTGGTCCAATTAACGTGTTCTTTTTACTTATTCCACAGAGCTGGTTTGCATTCAACGGCGCATCTTCATTCGTCATGTCGACCTTCCCTTCTGCCTCATTACTGGGAACATTTATTCTCATGCCGGACTTCCATCTCCGACATCGCAAAGTCTTATCGTTGTTGGCTCGTTTGGCGCTTAGAGTAGTTGGTATTTACTTTTGGGACGCTAAAATGAAGGCTATAAGTTTCCAATCTAGAAGTCTGCTTCTTGAATTTTATCAGTTTCGTCCGTCGCTGTTAGTTTGTCCCGCGTTAATTCATATTTACCATTTTATACTCAATCCATGCATCATGCAATGAAAAATGACACTTGAAGTTGTTTTTTCTCTCCTTTCTTAGTCAATTGATTAGATAAGGAGCAAATTGTGCGACTCGATTCACGCTAGCGTTCTCATCCACTGTCTGTTCATTCCTTTTGGCAGTTGAAATTGTGCTCAAAAATGCGGACTATCCTTTTATCTCCTTGATCGGCATACAAAATCCTCGACTCGGGAGGTTAAAGTGCTACGGCCATCTACCATTCAAAATTTATTATGAGATGCTTCTACTAAAAGTCCATTGCTTGCGATACTTGTCTTCTTCTTTCAAAACGCAGTTTTTTTGCTAATTTTTGGATTAGCTGCAACTTTATCTGCAACTTTACCTTTATTACTCTGTGGAGAATGTTTTTCCCAACTGCATTATGTTCACGCGTATTTCGTTATACCTTTTCCCCGAATATGCGATGTAGCAGAGGTTGTTTAACGGTTGCAAATCTTAACAATTAGCAAGAATGGCTTTGCAAGGCACAGGATTTCAATGCATCTTCCATCGCTTAACATGGAACTGCAAAGCGGATTTAGGGTAAGGCCATAGTTTAATGAAGCAATTTTACCGGAGGGTGTTTATGCCTAAATTTCTCTTTAGGACATGAGTTGAGTTGTTTGATATGCCTACCAAACTAGAGTGAAGTAGTGTTGAAACAATTTCAGTGAATTCGTACAATTCATCGGGATGAGGACATGGGCGAAGACACCATTGTATGAACAGTGATGCTGAAGTTCACAAATTGTCAAGGCGGAGGTAAGATCGGAGTTTGTTTCCTCCCCAAAAGTAGGGCAACGTCTCCAATTTGAAGTTCTGCTCTGCTTTGAGCACCAATTTGTCCCTAACACTTAATCGCTCGTTTCGTTATTCGGTATCGCCTATTCGTGCTCTCGTCCTTGGCTTCATCCTCTTGCAAGATAGGCCAGTAATTCATGCCGTTGGGATGTGCTCTGCGTGCTGAGATGTCATGGTATAAGAAATGGACGGGGAAATAAGATAAGAGAGAGTTGGAGGGGAGCTTCCGGTGTACTACATACACCGTACCCAGAGGCGTAGGAGTAAGACCAGAGGCATGGAGGATTACCCTACACTACCCCGAACCACCACTGTAATACTGTGTCCGCGCCCTCCCACAAAAAGCAGTAGTTTGGTTTATGCGAAATTACGTGTCATATTTTCGAGGGAGTCTAAACTAATGTAGTAGCGTACAAAATTGTTTTATCAGATCAACAAGGCAGGTGTAATTACTTTAAACCTTGGGCACTCAATTAAACAATATGAGTCCCATCAGTCTCAAATGAATCTGCATCCAAAATTTTCTTCTTTCTTTCAAAGTGACTTAAGTGCGGTTTCGATTTGCTGAGTAAGTTGCTCTCTGGAGATGGTGCGCGTGATTCAACCCTAAGTATAAAATTGGAGTTGAGCACCATCCTTGATGTCACCATCATCACTCGTTTAGCTTAACAAAATAATTTTTAGTGCCACTTATGAATTGCTGCTAACAGTTATGATTTGTGGAAAGCACGTGTATCGCCAGGGAATTTTCATTTCTGTCAAATACAATTTGTCTCAATTTCCACGGTCTATTGAAGCATATATCCGTGTTTGCTGTGAGTAGTCGACTGTTGCCACTACAACTTGTTTAGCTTTCGTGGATTTGCTCTTTAGGCATTTAAACTACAAAGTTTACTTTTTAGGTGGAAATGAGGTGTCCACAATGCCATCTAAGGTGGAAATGAGGTGTCCACAATGCCATCTTTTTTAAATTTGTGATGTATTCGACACTGTGTGGGCTTATTGTATTCATGGGTGTATCGCCTCGTGCTAAGAAAACTCGCTGATTGGTAGTTGATTCCTCTTTCTCTACTTAATGTTTTTTAGTATTTCAGGCCTGTCCAACTGCACTTGCATTTAGTGATTTTGCTACATAAAATAGCTCTCAAAGTCGATTTTGTCACTTTTCCAGTGGAGTGGGAGAGCGATATATGAGTTTGTTTTATCAATCAAGTTGCTGTTATGCGGATGCTAATTTAAAAAAGGGAGATTTATTCGTACAATATAAAAACTCGTTTAGCTTAACAAAATAATTTTTAGTGCCACTTATGAATTGCTGCTAACAGTTATGATTTGTGGAAAGCACGTGTATCGCCAGGGAATTTTCATTTCTGTCAAATACAATTTGTCTCAATTTCCACGGTCTATTGAAGCATATATCCGTGTTTGCTGTGAGTAGTCGACTGTTGCCACTACAACTTGTTTAGCTTTCGTGGATTTGCTCTTTAGGCATTTAAACTACAAAGTTTACTTTTTAGGTGGAAATGAGGTGTCCACAATGCCATCTTTTTTAAATTTGTGATGTATTCGACACTGTGTGGGCTTATTGTATTCATGGGTGTATCGCCTCGTGCTAAGAAAACTCGCTGATTGGTAGTTGATTCCTCTTTCTCTACTTAATGTTTTTTAGTATTTCAGGCCTGTCCAACTGCACTTGCATTTAGTGATTTTGCTACATAAAATAGCTCTCATATCCATTGAACTGCGGAATATTTGGATGTCTTTGCCTTCGTNTACATAAAATAGCTCTCATATCCATTGAACTGAGGAATATTTGTATGTCTTTGCCTTTGTCGTGAGGAGGCGTGTGAAATCCTTGCATTGGGTTTTGTATTGGTCTTCACGTGAACACCATTTTGCGGTGATAGTGGAAGCTGTGTTGTGCTCTCCTTTGGTCCAATTAACGTGTTCTTTTTACTTATTCCACAGAGCTGGTTTGCATTCAACGGCGCATCTTCATTCGTCATGTCGACCTTCCCTTCTGCCTCATTACTGGGAACATTTATTCTCATGCCGGACTTCCATCTCCGACATCGCAAAGTCTTATCGTTGTTGGCTCGTTTGGCGCTTAGAGTAGTTGGTATTTACTTTTGGGACGCTAAAATGAAGGCTATAAGTTTCCAATCTAGAAGTCTGCTTCTTGAATTTTATCAGTTTCGTCCGTCGCTGTTAGTTTGTCCCGTGTTAATTCATATTTACCATTTTATACTCAATCCATGCATCATGCAATGAAAAATGACACTTGAAGTTGTTTTTTCTCTCCTTTCTTAGTCAATTGATTAGATAAGGAGCAAATTGTGCGACTCGATTCACGCTAGCGTTCTCATCCACTGTCTGTTCATTCCTTTTGGCAGTTGAAATTGTGCTCAAAAATGCGGACTATCCTTTTATCTCCTTGATCGGCATACAAAATCCTCGACTCGGGAGGTTAAAGTGCTACGGCCATCTACCATTCAAAATTTATTATGAGATGCTTCTACTAAAAGTCCATTGCTTGCGATACTTGTCTTCTTCTTTCAAAACGCAGTTTTTTTGCTAATTTTTGGATTAGCTGCAACTTTATCTGCAACTTTACCTTTATTACTCTGTGGAGAATGTTTTTCCCAACTGCATTATGTTCACGCGTATTTCGTTATACCTTTTCCCCGAATATGCGATGTAGCAGAGGTTGTTTAACGGTTGCAAATCTTAACAATTAGCAAGAATGGCTTTGCAAGGCACAGGATTTCAATGCATCTTCCATCGCTTAACATGGAACTGCAAAGCGGATTTAGAGTAAGGCCATAGTTTAATGAAGTAATTTTACCGGAGGGTGTTTATGCCTACATTTCACTTTAGGACATGAGTTAAGTTGTTTGATATGCCTACCAAACTAGAGTGAAGTAGTGTTGAAACAATTTCAGTGAATTCATACAATTTATCGGGATGAGGACATGGGCGAAGACACCATTGTATGAACAGTGATGCTGAAGTTCACAAATTGTCAAGGCGGAGGTAAGATCGGAGTTTGTTTCCTCCCCAAAAGTAGGGCAACGTCTCCAATTTGAAGTTCTGCTCTGCTTTGAGCACCAATTTGTCCCTAACACTTAATCGCTCGTTTCGTTATTCGGTATCGCCTATTCGTGCTCTCGTCCTTGGCTTCATCCTCTTGCAAGATAGGCCAGTAATTCATGCCGTTGGGATGTGCTCTGCGTGCTGAGATGTCATGGTATAAGAAATGGACGGGGAAATAAGATAAGAGAGAGTTGGAGGGGAGCTTCCGGTGTACTACATACACCGTACCCAGAGGCGTAGGAGTAAGACCAGAGGCATGGAGGATTACCCTACACTACCCCGAACCACCACTGTAATACTGTGTCCGCGCCCTCCCACAAAAAGCAGTAGTTTGGTTTATGCGAAATTACGTGTCATATTTTCGAGGGAGTCTAAACCAGTGTAGTAGCGTACAAAATTGTTTTATCAGATCAACAAGGCAGGTGTAATTGAACAATATGAGTCTCATCAGTCTCAAATGAATCTACATCCAAGATTTTCTTCTTTCTCCCAAAGCGACTTAAGTGTGGTTTCGATTTGCTGAGTAAGTTGCTCTCGGAAGATAATGCGCGTGATTCAACCCTAAGTATAAAATTGGGGTTGAGCACCATCCTTGATGTCACCATCATCTTCATGAAGTGCTGGTGTCTGGTGGAACCAATGGCTCTTCATAGCATGAGCTACCTCCAGAGTATTGAATACTCGAATGCTTGTCACGATCGTAAATGCTCTAGAGTTTGAGGAAAGCGCATGCAAGAGCAAGTGTTCTTTGTAGTGGTAATTAATAGCGATCTGTGAACGGATTGTTTGACGAATCCGCCTTGAACGTGACTGTGAGATCTGACCGCCCAGTTTACGTACTTCTGGCACCTTTTCGCTGGCATCGCATTGTCAATGGAAAGAAGCTGCCTGGCATTAAGCGGCATCACTTTGATATGAGACATCAATCGGATCGTATACCGTCAACCTTGTTACTGATCACCATGTCACGTCCAGTGTATAGCATCCATTAGCAATTAGGTGTTTTTGGTGCTGAAGTCTGCCCACAAATTACTTTGAGTTGAAATGTGCGGCAATCGAAGTCCCCAAACAGATGAATAGCATTAATGGAGCTACTACTTCCTGGCTTTAGGTAGGAATTAGGATCACATGTTTAGAGACACAATGTTGACATTTTGTTTGCTTAACATCCAACTTGACCAGTAACACAACACACCGACTTCTAAAGGTTAGTTTTTTTAGTAGGAAAGTGAGTTGAGGGTGAAAAGAAATGCGTGACCGATGAAAGGGTACATGTGAGGGCAATAAGGTCTTTAAAAAATGTCTTTTTAGAAGACACTCCAAAGTGGGGACTCTCATCAAAAGAGGGATTGGTCACTTGGAGGTGGCACCAAAGGAGTGCGGACGAGGATGGAGATGAGGAGTAGGACAAAGCGGGTCCTGTCACTCTTCTAGCCTATAGCACAAACATCCTCACGGCACGCAACATGAAGCTCGAATCCTGGACAATGGAGAGGCATGAGACATTGCGCTAAAAGGCAAGCACTCCCCTATCTTTCCAATGATTAACGGAGCCAAATCTTGTCCCCTTCCAGAGGCAGGGGTCTTTGTGATTAATTCCCAATTTCACCCTATCGTGACTTATTACATAGTATCGGGCGGNCCTCTGTTGGCATTATGGCAAAAGCACCGTTGCATATGGGCATTGATATTCGCGTTTCTCAGTTATTCGTCCAACCACTATCCTGTCGTCTGATGTGATTGGACTTGGAGGTGCTGAGACGCGAACCGTAAATTGAGCCCTTGTACCATTTGGCCTGAAGTAGAATGAAGCAATAAGATGGGATTCCTTTGATGTGTAAAGAGGAAAGTAGCACGGGTATCACTCACTCCAAGTGGCAACGTTGCACCTCCTACCCAGTGCTTGTATTCATCTACGGAGAATGATTCAATGAGATTGGAGCCATTCAGAGCCTTTAGCGCTGCAACCAGCTCTAAATTTGTTCAAAGGGGAAAATCCCACCCCACCAGGTTGATTAAGCCTTCCACGAGGCATGTCTTTGAAGTGCTTGTTTTCCACAGATTAGCTGAGGTTTCAGAACACCACCTGCAAAAGCATTACGAAGTCTTGTGCACAAAAACTTAATCATTCCTCACAACGCTATACATATTGCTAAAAAATAAACCTTTTGTTTCGTGAAAATGCAAGAACTGCCTGCCATTCCTTTGAACGCCAATAACAAAACCACAGCGCGAATATCTATTGTGTACGTAAAAGGACAAATTAAGGCATGTAGGGACATTTATATGAACAATTGCATGCCTTTCCACGTTAAACGCTATAATTTGCCGTAAGATAGTTTAACTAAGCTAGCTTCGTGATTTGTGTGGGCGCGTGGGTGCGTGGAGGAGTAACCTTTGCCGCGGCTATGTAAGGCCTCCTTGACGTACTGCTTGAGGTGAGAGAAGCAGACTTAACAGAAGATTAATTCATTTTGCCACTTCGATTGAGGTAGCGTTTAAGGTAACATCACAGCATGCACACAAATATTGTAGTTGGGGTCTTTTAACCTCACATTCTCTGCACCATAGACGAACGTGGCTTTTGTAACTGCGATCACCTGTAGTGTGTACCAATGAACCAAAGAGCACGGAATCCAACCTACACACTTTATTTAAGCTCAAGAGGTGGGTGGTGAATATTTGCCTAATGCTATTTTTTTATTTCTTCCATTACTGTGATCACTATATATTAAATTTAGCTCCTGGATAACATGCACCTAAACCTGCTTGCAACTAACCAGCTCTCTTATGAGAAGGTTGAATGTGACTGTTGAGTCTCCCTATGCTTCGCGTCTCAGAACCTCCAAGTCCAATCACATCAGACGACAGGATAGTGGTTGGACGAATAACTGAGAAACGCGAATATCAATGCCCATATGCAACGGTGCTTTTGCCATAATGCCAACAGAGGAAAGCATGGAGGTGAAGTCTGCGTTGCAATGCACTGCGTAAAAGCAAGTAGACTACAAAGTTGGGCGGCACGATCACGCACACTCGTCTCGTCAACGCATTCAGTGTGTTGCATTCTGCGAATTTGATTTGACAATTTTGCACCGTATTCAGATGTTCTTGCACATCTTTGTATTGCAAGACATGAATGGCAAGCAATTAAAGTTGACTGATGAGTTGGGTGAAAGTGGACAGTTACGCCAACAAAATACGAAGACGTGAGAGCAGATTGCAGGCAACGTGTACGTGTAGTGTGGAGTTGAAGTGGTGAAAACGAGAGACTGCACTTCTGTGCCAATGAGTGCCGCTGACTACATATGAATTCGGTGGGTGACGGAGAATTGAATGTGGGCGCCGCACTGGGTGTGGTTGTTGTTTGAAGGGGTTGCATGATGAGCGTCACCGCACTGCATTCCATTGAGGCAGACACTTCTCATTCGTTGGAGATGACAACGAACACGAAGTGTCTCACATGGAGAAGTAGAAAGGTGGCTGCATTGACGCACACGGGTTGGGTGAAGCGGTGAATATCACTTGCGCCAGCCTAGTCACAGCAGCTGTGGTCTTTTAGTTGCCAGTTTACTCAGTGATGGAATGAGATGAGGTTTCTTCTACTATTAATACCACATCCCTATCTGAGGCCAAATGCGATATTTATTTCTTGCAAAGTCCGCATCACGAAGAATTCTCTTCGACTCAGTCAGAATCTCTACGCATTGTTGGTAGATGCACCGTTTCATTTGTGGCCCACTGAATTTCGCACTCATTCTCACACTTCCAACTAAAAGTCTTTAAATGCTCTGATGTTAAGTGGATTCTGCCAACACTGCTACGCTCAACTCATTTCCGTGATTACTTAAACTAAGCTCGCGTTTGCGAATTCCTTAAAGGTCGGGTGATTAGACTCATCGACTGAGGAAAATTAGGCAAGGCAATGTATCCGTTTTGCATCACTTGAAATCTGCAGTCGTTGCATGCTGGCAACAGATGATTCAAAAGCTTCGGGTAATAGATAAGAGAAGCAGTATAAGTAGCGGCAATCAGCTATTATAAGCCATGCCCGGTAACGAAGTTTCATTCGGTCTTTTAGAGCTGCGGCACAATGCCTCATTTGTATTCCAGTGTATACAACACATTGGCACTCCCAGCCTGTGTACCCGACGCAACTAACTCTCAACATCATCATCTACAATGGTTGCTGGTAATTATTAACTTAATTGAATGAGAGAAGCAAGCCTCTGCGGAATGACTTGAGGCAACTGCTGCTGCACATTCTCTTCAACCACCACACTCCTGAGGTCGCCTACAATCAATGGACTGTCTACCCGCCAATTCTGCATGTGGTCTATGGCACCCACTATAGCACTAGGTCATTCTTTCGTTCTCCGCCACCTTACAATAAGAATGGACGTTGGAGTAGCTTGTTGTCCGAGCTCACGTCTTACTTTTCCTTAACGTGAACAACTGGTTTGCGCTCGGGTATGCTGCATTTTAACTCAACTCCTCAGCGCTCGACATTTCTGCCTCACGTCACCACTAAAATGCTTACCCCAGACATCAAAAAGGCGGGAATCACAATATGTGTTGCGTGTGTCTCGACCCATCCCCATCATATCATGGGACACATGAATGTGAGAGGGAAGGACTCAGAAGTACGCCTTTGCTGCGCCGAGTGCTACGAGTACGATTCGATTGTCGACCTGGCTCCGTTCACGTCACCTTCAGTACCGGTCTCTGTCTTACCTTCTGCAACCCAAAAATGGGGCACGTCCACTCTAATAATCATGACGTGTCGTAATTCGGGTGTACATGCCACAGAAATGCCACTTATGTTCATCAACAAATCAGAACGTTAAGATGGGTTCTCTTTTATGAGCTTGACGTTGAAAGTATAGGAGGAGCTATGTGGGGCACACTTTCTTATTCCTAATAGGATGAATGATCCTGTTTAAACTGAAATAATTCAAGTGGGCTCGCAGCAGACTGCGTTTGTTGTAAGTGGAGGCGGAGTATTTGTACTTTAGACTGACAGTGGGAACTATTTGGGCGAAAAGTGTCAGCTATGGAGTAAAGGTGCCCATATCATCTAGCATTAATGGATTCGCAGGGAAGATGGGGACGGGAAGATACGGAGAAAATCTGTGCACTTGACTGCAGAACACACAGTGCTTGGATAGTTCTGGACAGTGATCACAGTACCTTCGACAAATATATGCTATGACTGGGTGAACCATTTTCACGTCCAGGTGGGGAGCCAGTAGCGAGGACGAAACTGCAAAACTGCTCGACCAGATGGACGAAGGGAGTGTGGCGTAACATGGTAGGGATATAGCAAACCTGCGATAATGTCAGCCAGCTGAAGTAGGTCATTCTAACCTCAGCGACTTGCCATCAAAGCCTCTAGAGCGCTTGAATCATGCCTAGAACAAATGTAAGTGGTAGGGTGCAATTCTGATATTGGTAGAAGATCTGCATCGCCTTCATATGAGTTGCATGACCATGCATGGAACAGCTGTCGACTTTGAGTTCGATTCTCACTGATTAATGACTTTGTTCTCCACCAAACACACTTGTTGACTGATTGATGTAAAATCCACTCAAGGGTAAAACCTGAGCTGGAAACAATTACCAAAACGTGTCGCTACTCCTTTGTCAGAAAGCGTATCATGAGCTGTGAATTGGACGTTGTTTGCAGAGGCGGGAGTAGAATGATTCATTGAAGCGAATGAAGCCCCAAACAGCGTTAATTTGTGATGAGTGCGCGTCTGTCGGTAATAAAACGCTAGCCTCTTTTAACAAAGAGCATCGCCGCAAAGTGTCAATGCAACCACCTTGGAAAGGGACAGCAAAGGCAGCCACCAAGCTTAATCACTTTGCGAAAGCAACAACAAAGAGCAGTAATTAGCCAACTGGCTTGGTACGATGTTAATATATAATTCTACAACTCTAAACTTGTAAGATCGATAGGTGCTGATGATCAGTGGCTTTGCGTTGTAACCTATCACATAAATTCGGATGATGTGGCAGTCGGTCTCGAGGATAGAACATGATTAAAGCAAAAATTGTTTAGTAGCAGGAAAGAGGAAAGTGTTCAGGCTCTGGGGCGCTTAGTTTTTGCCAAATTCATACTTTTGAAAAAGTAGCATGGTCGAATGCCTGGAGGTGTCTTTTCAGCTACAGTGAGGAAATCCGAATACAGAGGCGCAGTCTTGTCGGGTAATATTTTCACTAGCACAATCATCCAATGTATGTCTGATGCCAAGAAATCAAAGAAAAATTCACAAGTGGTGAGGGCTACATTCATTCAATTGGATATTACACCCAAATAAATTTAGACTAGTCATGATTTGCTCGGCATCTCAACGATCCTCAAAACAGCTCAGAAGTCGCGTTTTCAAGTGACACGTTCTATTCCACCCCTAAGCCGGATGCGGAAGAGTGACCTGGAGGCAGCCGATGTTGCAAGGCCTTCTTGTAGACTATTTGTAATGTCTTGTCTGGCACGCCATGACGATCTGGGACTTGTGAAAGAGTTCGCGGAACTAGTAGCAGTGCCTAATTTATAAAAAGGAGTTTTCATTTTTTCAACGAGTCCGACCAATACTTGTGGAGGTTTCAAACCACTAGTACAACTGGGCTGTGCTTTCACAGAGCATACTTTTGCAGAAGCACATCTCATAATTTCCTGCACTGTACCAATGAATGGGGCGAATTCTTCTTCCAATGCGCCTTCACATCGTTTGGTGCTGGGTTTCTGCCTTCCAATTTGCCCGAGTTTTTCACACACACACAAACATGATGGCTATTTCATGGCGCTGGCTCTACCGCATTGGCTTTTAGTAAATCACGTTGTAAGTCGCTTCCCATTAATTCATCTTTACATTTCATTTCTATTGCCTTTTGGACTCGATGATACTTATGAGATCTGACAATAAAACGCTAGCCACATGAACTGAAAAAAACGTCCTCTCAAGCATACTGTATGGATTCCACGACATCAGGCTGATAAGCCCACCAAGGAATTTACAACTTACGAGAGAGGCGTACGAAAATTTTTTGCAGGTCATTTTAAACGTACACTGAAAGGAACTTATAACAAGTTTTTTCTAACTTTGCAAATCGCACCATTGCTCAGTAAGTTTTCAACCGCAATGGCAAATCTTACCTGACCTAGTCAGAACTACTTCGCTTCACATTCTCATTTGTGCAAATGCAGTGATTATTGACATACTTAGAGGCAAAAGCACTTTCTACGTGGATCCAACTCAGTGATAGCTTTGTTCAAAAGCGTCAAGTTAGCAACTATCGTAGTGGAGTATGTGAGCTAAAGCATAGCTGTCTGGTTGAAGACCACCATAAATGCGTGAATAAATGAACGGATTGCATTAAGCCCTAGTACAGCTATTCTAACCATGACCGTCGTAAACAACGTAGCCACCACCATTCTGCTGTGAGATTTGACGAATGCTGAGACTACTTCGTTACCACTGGGGCGACCATATTCTACATGGGAATTTATGTGTCATGTATTCAGAGCCGCCCATCCAAACCATAATGCCATCGAAGGCAATATTTGCTCAACGGTGGCAGAGTAGAAGCTGTCAGCATAAGGCGTTAAAAAACTCTTCGAATGCGCACTGTATGTCCACCTTCTGTAGGTCTCTTCAGCTCGCTTGCACCGAGGCTGCTTTAAACAAAGTGCAAGGGTAAATAAGACGTGGTTTCAAGCAATTAACTATGTATCAAATTCTCATGAAGCACAGGCTGCTGGACACTTCCTGCTGGTTTGGTCAGTACACGTTCGTTTGTAGATGATGCTCATTTTCCCTAACGCCACCTTTACTATTCGATTAATACTTCATCACCGAATACGACACATTGTTGAGTACGTACACACACGGCCCCCTTCAATGGAGCAGCACACAGTTTACCAAGAACTGGCTCTAATTTTGAACAGTCTTGAGGTCAATTTCTTGGTCAAGTTGCAATCAACCGACTATCTTTGCTGTCTCACGAGGGAAAATAATGCCACCCTTTGATTTCGTAACGAATCTAGATCATTATGATACCATAGACCAACTTATGAGTCAATTCAAGCAACTCGTCATGACCCAAGAGCTGAAGAATCAGTGGGTTAGTGACACTGGCAGTGTTCTCCGTTCTTTGCACTACCATGGCATCAATCCCTGGAGCGGTGGAAAGAATAGTTGTGTTCACGTCTACCACTGCTTGGAAACTTCATTGGCCTCGAGGAAGCTTGAGCCCGGACTCGGAAGACATCAAGGGCGATGGAGATGCGCCTTACCTCAAACCAATGGAAGGAAGTGTTGAAGTCGATGGGAGGACTCTCGTGGATTTGAGTTATCCCAAAAATCTTTATGATTTATCAGCGCCCTCCCTTTTGAAGGGGTCGATCTTTGCGTGATAGAAGATCCTGGTGCCGAGCTGAAAAGGTTGAAATCGGGTTACGCTTCCTCGCCAACAGAGAGCTTGGTTAATAACCGCTGTTGTTCCACACAGAGCTCCCATTTGACACGGAAATGTTGTTGTGCATCTCCATCCTACTCACGTCCTCTTGATGCACGCATAAAAGAAACACCTATGGACTGCTGAAAGCTAACGCAGAAACAGTATCCACACCTGTCAGCAGTAGCGTAAAGAGCATTTCAATTTAACAAGCACGCATCCACTAGCATTAAAATGGGTATTGCGATCATCTCCATAATGCAAAAATGCGTATTCAAATGCACAAAGTGAGCACAGCAGCCAACTGCAAAATGCACCATGCCTAGATTTTGCACACCTTCGAAACACGCATGTGTATCTGCACTGCTGGAGCGACCATTTCCTGGGAAGCTATCTTCTCATCCTAGGAAGGAAGACATTCTTACTGAATAGGGCAATAAGTCGCAAACAATGACACACACACACACGCCCCCATGATGCGCCTTAATCAAGGTGGGAAAACCTACATCCCCTTCGTCTCTGTCCAACTCATCTGCCTCACCCGTTCTACGTGCATAACATGCAAGCGCGGTTCTCCTACTTCCTTCAACAAGGCGATAAACGGTGTCGCTTCCTTGCCTACACGAACGAGCCAATATCAAGACCCCTATTATACAACACTTGCGTCGGGCATTTTTATTGTTAGTTAAAGCCAATGCACGCCACTTGTACATTGCATCCATCTGACGACGAAGGTCTTATACATTCAGTCGGCTTCTAGTTTGCTAGGCGAACTCACTCACATGGGCATTTCTCGTATTCATTTACCGAAGACGTCTGGTGGCAACACAGAGGGCAGTGCTTCTACACCAAGCGCATACGACAATCAGATTGACATGCCCCTACTCACGAAGGCTGAGATCTCAAAGTACTGAGTACCTCGAGTCTACATACCAATTGCAATGTGCTGCTGTGCTGGTTGTGGTACCCCATCTCGTGGTGTTCCTCAGCGCTCGTAGTTATCAGCTGTAGTCGATGGCAGAGGGAGTGGGTGTAGAAAGTGCAGCTGAAAGGCAGGGCTGGGGCCCCTTCATCATTCCCAACACCATGCAAGTGATTGAGGGACTGCGAGACACTTCCTTAATCACCTGCGCAACCTTTGAGTTAAGAATTTCCGGCAATTACCTCCTCATGGCTGCCATCCCCGTAGCCGAATGTGGTCTCCTCACCCATCCTATTTTGGCTTGTTTATAGTATAAATGGAAAGAAGGAAAATACTAACATGATGGAGAGGAACAAAAAATCTGTGCAAATATTTGCACTTCACTACTGCATATTATTCATCCAAAAATATGGATAATAAACCAGCTTGTATTTAAGTGCTAAAACTCCAATGAGAAGATCACTCCAGCAAGCTGCATTCGTCTAAAGGGCTTTGCGGTACCAAACGCGAGACGTGTCCTTTTGATGTTTTAGCTTCTGATAACACCGTTAGCAATGATTTGAGCGGAATATCACCGAAACCTCAAAGACGGATGAAAGTGGTGATCGAGGGCTTCCCATCCTCCATATGTTCACGCTGTTGCGGCTGCGCTGGGTACAAAAACATGTGAAGATGCCAGCTTTATTAAGGTGTGGAACTCAGGCTCAGGCGGAATTCCCTCCGTATCGAGTTTAAACTAGCTTCTTCTGTGTGATGATGCTGAGTGCTTGCATGGCCTTTTGTCTGCAGTTTTATGCATGGCTCGATGTACAATCAGTCAGAGCTGGTTCAGCTAATGTGGTACATTGAAACTTCATTTTTGCACACCTCTGCATTAGCGTCCAGTGAAATTCAATGCATTGCCCTTTTCCGAGCCGCCAACAGGGGCAGTCTTTGTGAAGGCAGTAGTTAAGCGCACATTTTACTGTGCATTTATTCTCTGCATGTATTGCAAAGCCATCGGGCTATCAGAGTGCACCCACCTCAAGTCCACGAGGTCCTGTGCTTTGTAAAAGACAAAGAAATTACACCGCTGCCAAACTTTCACGTTTGCATTTTATTGCAAAGTTTCACATCTTAAAAATGCCGCAAAATCTTTGCCGAGGTGTGCTTGGGTACCCAAGGCCCTGATTCTCTGCTATTTATGTGTGGTCCATAGAAGATCAGGACGGCCACAACCACAATCGCTCATGCCAACCAAATTCTCGTGCCTTTATGGGTGCTGAAGAATTCGCATTTACAAAAGGTGGTTTTATCATCAAGGCAAAGGAATGTTAATGCCGTGAATAGATGCCAGTCAGAAAAGTAGGATAATTATGCCAAACGGCTATGACGAAATGGTTGCTTTAAAAATTACTCTTTCTGGTATTCGAACAAGGTGTCTCGGACTAAAAGGAGGTTGAAAGGTTCGAAACACCCTAGTCTAAAAGAGTTGCTTAATTTCACCATCCCAGTCTAGAGACCAAACACCCTAGCAACAACAAAATGGAAAGTTTGGGTTCGAAAGTTTAGTAAACGTCCTCATGGCATCCAGCGCACCGTTTGTGACAATCCTCAAGCATGAAGCAAGAGCCCAAGCAATTCAATCTCTTCATTCTTCGACGGATTGACGGGATGAGGAAGCACTATGCGTTGGCAGCATGGCCCCAATGGGAACCTTACATAAATCCGCCTGATTAGCTCACTGCAACAGCTGATCCGTTGGAAACGTGGCGCACGATCAACGAATTCACATTTTGCAACCATGATTGTATTTTTGGCAGTGGTGTTAGCCCTTTGGCCTGTGTTCTCCATGCCAACTGTTTTCAACACGATAGAAACTGAAACACAATATCTTGTTCTGCTGGATTTCATTGTGAGATATGATTCGTTTGCGCTTGTGAAGACTTCACGGGTAAGCAAAGTTCGGTGAAACATTGAATGTGTTGCCAAGTCGCCAAGTTGCCAAGCAAAATTTGTCAGCTAAGGCTCAAAACGGTGCTACTTTGCCAATCAACTCTTTTGTGCTCCGGTTTGAAAAGCTTTTAGGCCTAAATGCTCAAGAATGGTCCAATTCATTGCCTACACAAACACAAAATAAACCTTAGTTCTATAACTGAAACAACTTGAGCAGCACAAAAGGATGGGTGCTGACTACCCCAAACCCTCTGGCAATTCATGAAGAATCAACTCAAATCCTCCAGACTGCCTGAGTGTTGGTGAAATTCACCCCAACCTCCACAACGAACTGAGGCTTTTTGTTATCTTTGAGGCAGTGCTTGACATTATCAACGGTCAAATCTGTGTGGAAAGTATGCAAAATGCCTTGGCTCTAATTGACGGACCCCTAATTACGCCGATGCTCATTGAAAATGTATGCTTTAAACTAGGGCTCACGAGTTCGCTCACATCACTACAAACCATTAATTTCGAGTTCATGCTAAAATTTCAGGCTCATTTTACAAGATCGCTTTTGACAGTCCTCCCCCATGTTAATGAAGTTCGATGCATCCGAATTTCATTACCATTCAAGTGACCTTCCCTTTGCTCCAAAAACATCTGAGCAGCAAATCAGGTTCAAAATAATTTAATCGTATCGAAGTAGCGATCGAGCTATGCCACAATCACTGCTGCTATGCTCATTGACGATGTGATGTGTGCGGATCAGCTGCAGTGGGCTCGGCGTCGCCTTTGCCATTCATTAACCTAAGGTAAATATTTGTATAGAATCGCGTCACGAGCAGATCAATTGAGCCAAGTGAATGTGATAAATGTATGGCTTTACTTATCAAAGGATGATTTTCGTTTCGATCTTTGAGGAGCAGTTGTCCCGGCTTTCATTTAGGCAGTGCGAACGCCATTTTGGAACAGCAAAACGTCTTCACAACGGCATATGACTTCCCTCCAAATCACATTTGATTTATTTCTCCCATGGCTTATCGCATTTCCTTTGGTCTTGCAATGTAAGTGAAGCAGTTGGAGAAACATTATAAATACTTGTGCAGTGAACGAAGGTTTTTTTTTGGTCAGCACAACCAATTCCAACTTGTCATGGCCAAAAACAACCGCATTGCGCATCCCTACTTTCATGCGTCGCTTACGTGGATAAAGTTGTCGGTGTTTATTAAATTGCTTAGAGTGAAAAAGAATGCACGTTAGCAAAACAAATTGGTGCACTTGATCAAAAGTATGCGGATAAACGTGCGTGTGAATTTGATTTGGCAAAAGTGAGCTTCACTATACAGATGAACAAAAGAATTTGCATCAAGAAGTAAAAGGGCTTAGGAACACGTAAACATGCAAAAGGCGACATGATGGCGTCAGGAGGGGTTGGTTGCAGCCACTGGTTTGAAGTGACTTGCCCAACTACACCCCGTCTCGTTCACTTCAAGACCATGAGGTTGTCGGCAAGGTCAGTCCTGTTTGCCGAATTGCCACAACAAGAACCACATCAGACTGGCGATCACTGCAACTCCAAAACCTGATTTTGTTTGATCTCCTAGATGACACCTTTTTTGCAGCTATTTCTCCAACATTGCATTCTCCCTCCAATCCCTCCTAGTTGGCTGATGGCGCACACTTTATGCTCACCGACACAGCAGAAAGCCAAGTTACATCAGACACTATGACCACCCGCAGTTAAAAGCATTCCTTGTCTGATGTCCGGCACTCCCAGCCAGGTAGCCAGCTGGTCACGATGCACACAAAGATGATGCTCCCCTGCTTGCGCAGTCGTCGGCTAACAAAGGCATCTGCATCGCAGTCCTGTTCGATGAATACTAGCACAAGCTCTCGCGCATTAGCACCAGGTTATAGCATTGCCGATTGCTAACAGGGAGATAAAGTACCAATGTTTTGGTAGTTGACATTACGAGATCAGACATTTTTGAAGGAATGAACAGCAAAACAACCGAGTGAACGACTAAACGAGTAGACTAAACTCGTTGACTTTCAGTACAAAGTAATTTGCTTGGGTTGTTGAGCCGGCTACTTCACCCTAGATACCCAGTCTGTGCTGACCTTGTTGGTGCGAGGCCCGCTTTCTGTGCGCCTCAACGGTCGCTTCGGGATGACTGTAAAGGCTTTGGGATGGACGACACCATTGCTTCCATTGCAACACAGAGCTGTATAGTCTACAGCATTGCAACATTTACACCATTACACTGCTTCACTACAGATCCACTGAGCGTCTCATCACCTCACTACCCTTGAATTATTCTGTGGACATTGATTCACAACAAGCATTGCCAACACCTTCTGCTTTATTGACGCACCTCCAGTGCTGCTGTAGCCACTTTGAATGACGGTGAGTGGATAGCCACTCACTGCAGTAGCCCCCATTTTTATAGCACAATGAGTTAGTGATGGGAGAACTTTTGGTGAACAAGGCTATCCCTGAAAGCAGTACGCGCTAAACTGAATGCTTCGCTGCCAAAATCAAGCCTCTGTATTGCATTTTCCAGCAGATGTGTTACGCTGCCCCGCCCCTCCCATGGATAAAAAAGTGTGTTCGAGAAGCTCTCACTGCCCGTAAACCAATTTGAAATCCCTGTTGCAGACAGACTCAAGCAGTACAGGGGTTAAAAATGGGGAGAGAATTGTTGAAAGTACAATATAGAGAACTGTAGGCGGGGAATAAGGGCAGTGCTAGCCACCGCAGTAGAGCGTTTACCATTGCTTATTACCTCATATTTGCCTGCTTCATCTCCTTCCCTTGTTTCTCGCCTAAAAACGCAATCAAAGCTGTAAACAGTCTTGTATAGGAAAGTAAAAATGTCAAATAAGCTAAAATAGCCAATTGCACAAAGGAGACTCACATAGACTGCGCTCCGAGATACACATATGTTAGGAATGAGTTAAATAGCCCATTGCACTCAATTTTGCCATTCAGATGTCGAGGGCACATCTGTACAGTGGTGAGCGCTAATGCTAACTGTATTAACTGCCCACCTTTATCATTTGCTACTCCAACAGTTGTGTTCGTTCACTCAGTCTAATTATTTTGTTCCTCCACACCTCAAGCATGATGACATGGAGCAAGATGGCTTGCACTGTTACTGCAAAAATGCACTGCTTTTGTAGCACAAAGCGAAATTATGGTGAAGATTACCTGGAGGTAGTTTTCTTAGAAAGGCAACGTTTCCACAGAGCTATCAGTACTTTAGTGCTATTTGACCTTTAGATTTTGACACGCCATTGCCTACAGGTTTGTTATTCATGAAAGTTAGGCGCTGAGACAACTGCAAGGCGATAAAACAGGAGATCACAGTCACCGGCGTATAATCGTGGTTTTTTATGGCTGGGCACTATGCCAGTGCACCTACAGGGACCCCGCGTGCACAAAGGGGTATTTCCCTGTCGTGAATTTTTCATCCCAAGGCCAAACTTACAGTATAGCAGCACCCTGCAGAATCGGGTAAGAATTGACCTCGGTGATGTATACTCAGCCGACTTGGTCTGATCTAAATAGCATCAAGAGGTAATTATTGTTGACTTAAACAATTCAATGAAACTCTTTAAAACTATTCCAGTTATCAGGGAAACATAGGTGGCTGCTGTTCTTGACGCTTTGAAAATATTTGAAGGATGCAAATGCACAATTTTACTGAGACAACGGCGGCCGTACCTTGGTTTGCACAAAGTGCTGGACCGGACAATATCCTAAATGATTTTATCTGCATCTTAATGCACGTAAGCAGGCGAAACAAACATGACGCTTTAGTGTTGAGACGGTCGTTTAGAAATGCAGGGTAGATGGTAAGAATGCTGTTTGGTTTAGCTGATGATGCACGTTTGCATTTAACGAATTTTGCTACATCTTAGCCATTTCTTATCACAACTCAGGCAGTTGATTGTTTAATGGCAAATTTTATGTTAGGTTGTCCCTTCAGATCATTAAGGCGCAAACAGTAGTTTAGGGGACTTTTAATTTGGTAGCTAACTGTAATGCATTCGAATGCGTCGACGTTGCTTAGCCGTCGTTGGTGTTGGTGTAAGAAGTTGTTTCATTGGTTGTGCAATAATAAGCTACTGAATATTGTTTTCAGCGCACTTATCCCAAATCACTCCTCAAGCATAAGTATTGGTGAAGTAAGCGCAAGAAAGTAATTTATAACCTCTACATTTAATGGCGCATGAATTTCTGGTCAAGTCGAGGGCTAATCATGGCCTTCAAATGCTGGTCTGATCTCTGGCACTCTCATCCAGGCAGTCAGACACCTGCTAAGTATGCACACGCTGTGCTCCCCTGTTCACCCATATNTGTGCAATAATAAGCTACTGAATATTGTTTTCAGCGCACTTATCCCAAATCACTCCTCAAGCATAAGTATTGGTGAAGTAAGCGCAAGAAAGTAATTTATAACCTCTACATTTAATGGCGCATGAATTTCTGGTCAAGTCGAGGGCTAATCATGGCCTTCAAATGCTATGAAGACGCAAGACTGGAGTCACCGCTGGTCTGATCTCTGGCACTCTCATCCAGGCAGTCAGACACCTGCTAAGTATGTACACACTGTGCTCCCCTGTTCACCCACATCCCTTGGCACATTAAGACCTCTTTGTTTTAGTCCTGCCCATTGACCACCCATTTCTGTTGGGAGCCCTACAAGACTCAAGCCCTCGGCCATGGCACCAATTCACAAAAAGAGACTTCACTTCCTCGGAGGGATATTCATGGGTGAGGCATTCAGTCAGATTTCACAAAGGAAGAACATTAAGAAAAATAGTATCCTGTGTAAAAAAGGGAAGGTAGACCCGCACTTAGTGTTTGGTTTGAAATATTGCTGCCACGCCACCATAGCCGGCCGTTTCTCCGGGTTCGCATACTCATAGACAGAATGGCTATACATTGATGTTTCATTTCTCAACGGAATATTCAATTTTAGCGCCATAATTCCAAGGTACAGGTCCTCTGGGAAATAGTTGTACTTGGTGTACGCCGATGCAACCGCCAAATCATCAACTACGTCAGCTCCTATGAATTGTGAGAACCCATTTGGAAATGGATGAACCTTATTCCAGGGCAACTCACGTCTGGATATAAACCATTTTTTAGTGGGATCTCGTCCTGCCTCCTCCGTTGTCACTATGTAACCGAAAATTGACCTCCTCTTTTCCGATTACGGAGTGTTTTTCAAGAAATCTATCACCATTGACAAATTCACTCTGTGGTCGTCATCAATCAGCATGAAGTTATGGTGACGCTTTTTATCGCAGAATGCCGAAATCCACCGTAGGTTTGTCACTGTCTTCCAGGTGAGGTTGAAATAAGTGTCTTCATAGTTCCCCAACAAGATGTCATCGTATTGTTCAATTTCTCGAGAGAGGTTAGAAATCACTTGCTCATTCTTTCCCACATTCGCTTCCATTAAGTCTCCAGCAGATCCTTTGAGGATGAAGCGGTGACCATCACGATTGAACAAACGTTCGCCTTTTTCGCGAGGCAAGCCGACGCTGAAGACGCAGCCGACCTTGAAATCGGGATGTCGCTGCGTTTCGATTCGCATGAAGGTTCGGAACGACTCTCGGGCCTGCCACCCCAGAACAGCGCTTTTGACGACTATGATGAGGTCGTGCTCTTTGTCACCACTGCAAATCGACTTGCTAGACTTTAACACTCCGATTGGGAAATTGTAATTTGGCATCTGACAATGACAAAAGGGCAGTCATCAATGCAGTCTTACTCCTTTCTTGTCCAACTGTACAGCAATGAATAGCAGAACTAATTAGTAACTAAAGGCATCAAGCACTATAGAACTCACTTTTTCGTATAATTTTTTAATGAAACAAGTTATATGGATCTGACTGTGAGGGTGAAATGTGTCATGACATTGCATGACATGAAAGGACATCGCTTTTACCTTTGCAACTGGTAAAATACATTTAAAGATTCCAAATGGCTGATTCATGTGATCCTGTAAGTAGCTTGGAATTTAAGGGCGACAGTGAGAGAATCATAAAGTCGGCTGACTAAAAATGATTTTATCAGTGAATCAAAAGGGCAAATCGGCAGTCTCCCAACTATTCTACCCTAAACACCATTTTAAGGATAATTGCCAAATAAACTTAATTAGAAGTCCCAAAAAATAAACACTTGACAAGTCCAAAATGAATGGTGCAAAACGGGTTGCTTTAGCTCTACTTGTATGTTATAACAGCAAGAATGATCTTTAATTCGTCAAACTCGAATCTTCACTGACCAACTGAAACTAGCAAATGGTTATTACCAAAGAAAGAGGAGTCTCCTCCACATGACGCACGAGTATCCGGTGTTAGATAGCATCACTGTACAAATTTGACTGCCACAAACTTAAAATTATCTAATTCAAACTTTGATCAGGGATTCCCTTAGCTTTAGCATAACTTTATGCTTCGTTCGCAAAGCAATTGAGCGTAACTTGTAACACATAAATTCAAAGGCTCCAAAGTTGGAGAAAAGTAGCACAGATCATGGTAGAGAGTACCGTGCCGATGAGTAAAACATACGATTCCATACTTTATAAGATATAGAATCAACAGAAAGCATTTGTTTACTTTTAATAAATAAGCGGTCTTTATGTCGAATGCTTGGGCTATAAGTGGAAAAATAGATGCCACAAATGGGCCTCTTCAATCGCATAGCATTTAATGCTTTGAGGTCTCGTCGATAACTTCACTATGTCCTTCCATGAAAATTGGCGATTTGGAGTGAGCAGATAGAATGGTCAACTTACATGATCCACAGTCTCTCTCCTCTTAATTCTCTTCACGATGCTCTTCAGTGGCACATCCTGAGGATAGGTCCAATATATTTCTGGGTACCTAGCCTTTTTCCACATTTCAGCGGGGAGGTTCACAAGGTCATCGAAGGTAACAAGCTCTTTTTTTTCCGTCTCGGGTATTCGAAACAGTTTGGTCAGGCTGTATTTGGGTGGTGGTTGCTTGCTGACTTCCCCATTCGATCGTACGCAGATGGTTAGATCGAATGTGCCCTTAAAGGGCATGCTGACTGGTCTTTCGGGTGGCCACTTACAGGTGAAACTATCTTGGTGTTTGTTTGCAAAGAATAAGAGGAGAAAGATGAAAGAGAAGATGCAGAGGAGCAGTAGCTTAAAGCACCGGCGGCACANTGGCCACTTACAGGTGAAACTATCTTGGTGTTTGTTTGCAAAGAATAAGAGGAGAAAGATGAAAGAGAAGATGCAGAGGAGCAGTAGCTTAAAGCGCCAGCGGCGCATCTTTCGGAAGTTGTGAATGATGTCAACCTTTAACGGCTTCAATGTAAGTATTTGCAGCGATGGGTGGTACTCATTGGTTAGTCGAATGTCGTAATGATAAAGATGACTACCCTAACAGTAGAACAAGCAAAGACCTCAAAAGCTCACGGACCCTCAAGTGGGGTTTACAGGATTTTGAATATTAAGATTTTAGGTCCTAATTATCAAAGGCTACACCATTTGTGGTTTGAAATGCAGAAATGGCTGAAGTCTAGTGGTTTTGTTGTTAGGATGTTCCTTTCGCTTATGCAACACACAAATAAATTTATTGAATGAAATCTCCTCCTCTTCCAGGGTAAAACGACTATTTATTGTGACTTCTTAAAACGCTACAAAATGAAACATTGTGACTATTATTTTCGTATAATTTTGCCAAAAGAAACATATGTACGCCTCTTCATGTGCTTATGGCTACGCATGTGTTTGCACTTGCTCGTTTTCTTTGAATATTTATTTTAGGTGATTTCCTGTTTTTACAACTGCTTAAGTGTGCCATTCAGTGACCTCGGTTTCAATTGCAGATTTACACAAAGTCAGTTGAGAGGAAAAAAAAGGTTTCTCTAATAAAGGGTTAATAGACAAATGCAGTAATGCGCGGTACAGAGAGGTTCGACCGTGACAGGATGAACTTCTTAGGCTAGAAAAGCAAGTTCCGCATTATAAATGATGAAATTACTCTCAGATTAAAATGTCTTGCATTTTAACGCATTGCTTTTAACCAAACCGAACTGTTTGCCGCACGATTTGGTACAAATATCTACTTTAAGTTTTAAAAAAAAGGCCTTGGGCTGGATGATTGGTAAACAGCAGAGGGATGGCGTTAAGTTTTAAAAAAAAGGCCTTGGGCTGGATAATTGGTAAACAGCAAAGGGATGGCGTGAAGTGTAAACATCTCGGTGCATATCAGAGCAGCTTGTAAAAGTGAACGTATATTTTCCTCAATTTTCGCTTACCAAAGCCAACAAGATGCACTCTCGAATCTAAACTATTCGATGAAATTTTAAGCGGTTGGCACTGCCAGTGAAGAGTGGTGCCAAAACTAGTTGAAACTGAGATGCCGCCGGTCGTCTGTGTAGATGTCTTGGGTCACTTGAGACACGGTTAATCAAAACGGCATGCAAAAGTGGTAGCGTGTGTGTTTGCTCTAGTCTGCAAGAAGACAGATCATTGGATTATTGGTATCCACTGTAGACCTAAATCGATGCACAATAAAGCAACTGAATCCACTCATGTTGGCCCCCAGCTCAAAATTGACACTAGGAGCCTCCGATACGTGATTGCAATAAATGTAGAACCTGTCATTGAAGTGTCTAAAGGGCTATAAGTTCTTTGGGGAAGGTAAGTTCAACACATTCATCAATGGGCATTCGCAGTCTTGAAGAGCTAATGCACGTTAGGCATCATGGCAGCTTTTTACTACAGACTATTCAGATAGTCGGTTGTTAAATCGCTGAAATTCTGCCGAGGAAGAACGGTGCTTCTACATTAAATTATGTCATCATTATATTTTACAGTCAAACCCAACATCAAAGCAATTGCCGTTCGCACGGTTCAAAAAATCAAGCTAAACCAAAAAATAAATCAAAGCATTCTCCCAGAATCTATCTTTCAGCACAGTAACTAGATTATGCCATACCGCTAAGGAGCATAAGAAAGATTAGAATACCGTCAATTTCAACCGTAAACAGTTTACAATTTAAGAATTTTTTGCGACAAAATTTCCAAGTCAATTATAGGCAAACAATGCCACGTAGCACGGCCTGAAAGTGGAAATAAAGTATTTTGCCGCCAAAGCCGGATTTGAGCTTTATTTCCAAGGTCTTCTGTAAATGAGTGCAGAATCAATAAAAACTTTCCTCACTTTTCCTACCCAAAGGAAAAATTGACTTTGTTTCATTCTTGCCCAATGCTTGAAAAGGTAGACTTAGTCTTCCCTTCTCACCGCTTTCTTGGCCGCCTGCATGCCTCGGTGGGGAAATCATGCAGTCCAATTTAACTAAAATGTGGCTGGCCTCAAGGTAACCATTGTCTCATTGCATTTGATTGATACCTAACAAGGACTGCCTCACATGATAATGTTGAAGGGTCGTTGGATTGGTGCACACAAGGTAGCGTACCTGACTTGCGATGCAATTTCAAGCCATTCAATAAAGATCGCCTTCAAATCCCAAACGGTCAACAAAATTTATTGCTGGTTGTACAGTCCCATGTAGATTCTATTCCCATTTCTCAACGCAATTGCGTCTTTAGAAGACTGACTTAATGGAGAACTATGGGAAAGTAATTATTGGTAACTCATCCCGTTTTCACAGAAATCATTGACATTGATCAAATGCGGTTTCTTTATCGCCAGTTTCTTCATCGGCATTATAAGTCTTTTTTGAAAATTAATTGCATTCACACCAACGGGTATAAACCAGCCTCACTATTTAACAATGTAAAGCTGTAACCATCGCNTTCACACCAACGGGTATAAACCAGCCTCACTATTTAACATTGTAAAGCTGTAACCATAGCCTCTGGTTTCACTTATACCAGGCTTTTTGATGCTTCTGAAGTTTATCAATGATCCCTCCTAGTAATCCGTACAGGGTTTCAAAAATTTGCCACTTGTTTCATTTGTGTCAGTTTAGTAATAATCCCACCTCACTTCACACTAATTTGGAGCATCTGATGCGTAAGTAGCAAATATGGATATATTTTGCGGTTTTCAGCATCTGTTTGTGTTGTTCTCTGGACAACTCCCCACTTATGCGGACAGTGGGTCTAACAGGAGCCAACCATGTCTTGAAACTTGACTAGACTTTCATCACCACTAGCCAATAAGGCATCTTTTAACGATTTCCTGATTTCCTACCATTGCACAACATTGGAGCTCCACCCCCGGCTGAACTCGAATGTGATCACAAGACAAATGCTTCGTTATTCATCGCACAGAGAAGGATTAGCCAAATTATTGGTTTGTGTGCCAGACCTAGTTGACCCCTATGGCACCACATCTTACGGTCGCCTGATAGTGGGGCATTTGTGGGAGTGCTTTCCTACACATACGGTTGTTTAATTTTCAGCCTATCTAATCACCATGCTGGTCTTGAGCATCCTCATAGTGCAACGTGGGGATAGCTGAGGTACGCGCGTACTCCTGCGGCAGCTCCTCACACAGCCGCAACCGCAAATTGCTTATCTTTGATGGTATCAAGATGTTAGCTACTTATGAAGTTTGGACAAAAATGAAATGCTAGCTACCGTTCTCCCACGGGTGCTATCAGTACCGCAAATGGTTCATAGGAGGTCGATTGAGTAAATTCTGGTGGACATAGGAGGTCGATTGAGTAAATTCTGGTGGTCCACAAACTTAAAGGATAATAGCTTTCCAGAGTAGTACTGCATGTTCACAGTGTGAGGAGTTAAAATGGCATATGATTTTCACCTTTATAACGATAGGTTGCCACGACATACACAAGGGAGAGTAGCATGGTATCGAAGTCATGGTTGAAGAGAGTAGCATGGTATCGAAGTCATGGTTGATTCACTGAGGAATTTAATCACGATCATGAAACTAAACCGATCCACTCACTTACAANTGGTTGAATCGCTGAGGAATTTAATCACGATCATGAAACTAAACCGATCCACTCACTTACAAAAAAAGATGAGCAATTTGAACTCAGAATGGAGATAGAGTGTTTAAGTCATTCGAACTATGATCAGACGCGCCCAGATTATAAGTTATTCATAAGGCAAATGACTTAACGGAAGCGTTTGGGCTATGATGAGTTAAATCGGAAATGATCGAATTTAGTTGGCAATGCGAGTGAAAAGTGCGATGCGGAAAGGCATGCGATAAGTAAATCCTTGCTAATCAGCGTGTTTATGGTTAAGCAGTCCCACGGTAAATGTGATTGCACCCAAATTCAGTGTATCAGTTGTGGTGGCGGAAGTTGGTGTAGGCGATGTGTCTCCCTTTTAATTTCATGCATTCGTATCAGGACAGGTATTCGCACATTGTGTCCGCGCACCAGACTACAAGTGGAATTGTGAGTGTTCAGTGTTTGCCGCTATCCATTCCAAAATATTGTGTCGAGTAGACGGGAGATGGGACGGTAGTGATCAAGAAGCACAGAAAACCCCTTAAAGTGGTTACTCAAACCTCTGAGATCAGCATCGGTTAAGATGAAAGAGTGTAACTTGTGCAAAAAAACCAAACAGAAAGCACGAATGTTAATTAGGTGTTACAAATACAAGGGGTTCAGTGGAGTGTTGACTGATGATGACGTCATTCGAGAGGTGCGAGCGGTCTGTCGAAGCAGAGTCGTTTGGAATCTAAGAAATCAGCAGCATTCTGCTTCGGCAAACTCACAATTCCAGCGTTTAGTTGATGCATGAAACCGCACAATCGACAGTCCAATCTGCCTGGTGCCTAGGATGCAGAATGTAGAATCTAGAATCTCTTCGAAAAAACCCCATCCGTTCACCCAATTATTCTTCCCTTCCCGACTTAATCATTTTTAAACATTGCAGACCTATTAACTCCGACTATCGTCTGCTTGCTTGCTTGCTTTTTCCTTCCCTTGGCTACTTTACTGCCTCCTGTGCAACCGCTTCAAGTTCAATACTTCATGCATGTAAACTGGTTGTTGCTTAGGGATCACTCATCAACGCATTGCTACAAACTCAATGAGGCTGCAAACCACGCAACAGCAGTAGCTATGCAAAAATCTTTTTTGAGAAGTAAACAGACTGGCAGGGAAGGCACATATCACGTTGCTTAAAGACACACACGAACCAGCAACTTATTACGTCGAGGTGATCGACGCGGACACTTACAGAGGCAGTTGCAATCTATAATTGAACAAGTTTCCATTTCCCTTTCATTGTCCTTGTAACTACATCTCTTCTTTACACTAACAAAGCACTCGACGTTCACAGTCGAGGATCTGCAGCACGAAAGTCCCATTTATAATACAAGTTTCCTTGATCAGCAACAACTCTTGGGTGCCAATGCCTACCCTACACATTCCCGTTCAACATTTGTTCCCTTTGCCTTACATTTACCAGGTGTTTATGATTAACTTCACACGCAGTGATATTTCATTGTCTTCTACATTTATGATTAGATGCGTGACTAATAACTATTTGATATCATGCGTCACATTGGCGTGACTGTGATCATGATTCCTGCAGCATTTTATGACCTAAGGCCATGGCCACTAATATGGGTACCACACTTGGGGTATTTACCGATTTATCTTTCCGTTGCAGGAGTGTTCATTACACTTACACTAATTTTCCATTCGATCTAAGGCATGGCGTCGATTATTAACGCACTTACACTTAGTGCTGGTGTAGGAAATGGCCAGACACTCACGCAAAATCTCCCATGCTCCTTCCAGGCGAAGTAGGCTGCGTATGCAGTGTCGTTTTTGTCCAAATAGAGCAAGTAGTCAGTCAATTTACGGATTGACTTGTAGTTGTCCACATTGATGTAAGAGTGTGGGGGCAACGAACTTTCGTAGTCGTCCTTAAAAGCGCCCAATACGATGGGAATCATATCGTGCCTGCACTCAAGAAGAAGAGAAGAATGAATGAGCGAATTATGGTCCTACTTACTCTCCGGTATAACTAATTAAGTGAATTACAAAGGGAAAAGTAAACATCCTTAATGTCACATCGAGCTGAGGTGACATTAACAATTTTGAAATTCTACTAATGCTACGATTGACTGGTCATAGAACATGTGCAGAATGTCAAAATTTACTCAAAGTAAGAAAAGCTGCAGTGGGTCACTGAACTGACACAAATGAATTCACCAAATCAACTAATCTTTCCCTTTTAATGCATACTAATGTGTGATAGTGGGAATGAAATGACGTGGTGCCATACCAGGCGGCATGCACGTCCAAGTACAACCCGTGCACCCAACTCATGCCTCATGCCTTATGCTGTGTACCCACGTCTCTATGCCTGTGCATCCGCCGCCTGTTGTGGAGAGAGCAAACAGTTCGTTGGTTGGTTTAAGTGAGGGTTTTACGGTCTTACGGAATCTCCATCTTTTGCACTGCATGTCAAGCTACTCATTTCACCTTCCTCTGGTGGCCACCTCGGAATACTTACCTTAACGATAAAACCTAACAGCAACTCATGTTAATTTGCTTTGTCCTCTATAGCTATTTCCTGCTTTGGCTATGCAGAACACACTTTTATCCGTATCTTAAAATGATAGGGCAATGAAAGACCAGCGCAATCCCTCGCGCAAAACTTCTACATCAAGATTGGCATTTGGCCGCTTCAATAATGAGGTTCACATTCCGTTTAGGCGAATTAAAGAGCAATCGTTACGCACTGCATTGCATTGAAATAGCCCTTTTCCGTAATGTAATCGCGACAGTTGGAATTCTCAAAGGCTAGGTAGAATTTGTAGTTCAGCGATAGCAAATGAAATGCGTTGGAATTGCGCGGTAACTGCATTCCGTTGCGACCAAATATATCTACCTACAAAGTAGAATTCAAAATAGTCTGATGACTCGGTATTATTTTGAACAAAACAGTATGTTTAGCGAAATTGTTCAAGTGAAGGAGAGAGCATCCTATATTTGCCATTAAACACACTGATTTGGTTTGAATTATCTTTAATGCGAACAAGGTTAAAGGCATATCTATGAGACGGTGGCGGCAAAATTGCTCAACACTCTAAATTTATGCTTGGGTTTTGAATTTGGTAAACGGCAGTAATGAAGGCACACACACTTTTTACGTCACAAACGAACCAATAGAAACAAAGTTGGTCTTTCAACAGGCCTGTTTGAGTGACGCATAGAAGTGACATTTGTCGTTGTCAATCGACTTGAGAACAGTAGCACAAGATCAAGTCTCATGTTATGCTGTGGATGAGAGAACGCCGGCTTTTTGCGTCTCATTTGTATGTTTTGGAACAAAATAAGTGTAATAATGCATAAACTGCATCAAATCAAAGCCAGAACAGCCTTTGACGACCAATGCTATGAAAGGTGTTAATTTTTGGAGCATTAAATTATGATTTTATTTGCATGACTTTGGTGCAAAAGGAAGTTAAAATAAGCCGATAACCTTACGGGAATGAATTTAGCAATTGCATTTGCATACTCAACCCTGTTGTTATAAGGACGGTAGTTTGACATGGCCCAGGCGATCAGCTCCTTTCTTCCCTTATGATGAGTGGGCAGCAAATGCACATAATTCTTGGACAGCATGAGTGCGGTCTCTTCTGCGGTGAAACGATACTTTGGATTCTTATTCCGAACGAAGACGGAGTACACAAAGGGCACCAAGGATTTGGCCATGTACGTGATGAAGAGATCGATCTTTATTAATAAAGCAAAATGTGTTCCATCTTAACTCCAGTACCACTTCTTGATTTACATAAACCAATTAGATTTAAAACGAACTAAGAAAAATGTGTGCTAAGGAGCAATGCAATCCATTAGAACTTTTCCAGCTTAAATTCCACCTTAATGAGCCTTTGCTCCACTTTTGCATTATTGCTCCATTCTTCCATCTTCTAAGTCAGTTATGCAATCAAGCCTATCAGAAAAAGTAGCACTCTAAGCCATTTTCGCCTTCGAATGATTCCCTTTCTTCAAAGCACCCTCCTTTCCCATTCTTTTTAAATTTCTGCTTCTCCTTTTAATCAAAGTAATTCTTCCGTCTCAGTACCTATAATAATGCAAACATAATACGATCTTTAGTGTCATACCAAAATGTCGCGAGAAAACGGTGTCAACAGTCATTGACAATTGCATTAGCCACAATGCCAGGAGCCACCACCATAACTTACTAAATCGCTTTCAGAACGCATTGAGAGAGGGTTTATTTACACATTGGACTAAAATATCGGTGAATGGAAGTAAATGCAAACATGATCAAAGGGAGGAGGAAGGAGGAAGTTCTAGCAGACAAAACAGCACTTTCCACGTCCTTATGTTTGCATCTAGTAGAACTAGGATAGCCTCCAGTCACGCCAAAATGTTATGGTAGTGCCTTACGTAAGCGCTAAAATTTCCCCTCTACATCAGTAGAACAAGAGTTTTCAAATTTACACAAACATTCCATGGAACTATGGAACCTGATGTGCCATGGTGAATAAAAAGGGTGTTTAGTAACCACCTATAAAACGGGCACGTAGATATTGTAGCAGCCTGTGCAACCAGTGTTTAGGCATTGCTTTCTGGTGCCTATCGAAATCTTAGCACTGACTCTCACTTGCTAATATCTGAGTCCACTACCAGCGACAAACATACAGGACGACTTGAAGCTCCCGTCAGAACAGTACATCAACCTTCAAACAAAATGAATGTGTTTGAAGGAGTGAATTTGATGCGAAATATTCTGCAGTCAAAGAAGGTATGCATACAGGTTCCCTAGCAGTCGCTTCATACTACGATAAAAAGCCAGCGGCCAGTGGAAGTGAAGGCCTCACAACAAAACTCATGCACTGTGATAGTGCTTCACGTATCACTCACTTGTCTGAGGTGTGCAGGAAGGAGAGAGGGTGCGAGTAAAGGACATTCACCCGTCTCAAAGGCGAGGAGAACACCACGTCTCTTGAGGAAGATACTTTTTTGCAAAGGAAATCGTTCAGAAAAGACGGCCACATCGCCTTGACTGAGATTTGGGGTGATGTTTGCGAAAATGCATTTGTAGAGACAACCATCGGAAGTGGTTGGATGATAGAGGAACCGCCGATCATAGTGGATCACTGGTAGCTTTGTTGATGAAAAATCCGCCTAGGGTTGGAAACATGGCTTTGCCACATCAATGTGCAGAATGGACTCAGAGGAGATGGATTGCTTAAAGTCACTATGAAATAAAGGCGCAGGTATGTATGTCCTAGAAGTATTTTCATTGCTTAAAAGATTTGGATTCATAGTAGTCATGTAAGTATTATTCCAAATTTATGGGACAGTAACTTAACCTAACGTTTTCGCACATAATTTAGGGTATGTGAAAGTGGACAAAAATCGTCTTGGCCCCTGAAGCAGCCTGTGCACATGCATTACCTATTCAAAAATGATTTAGTGACATTATTTAAGTAGATGACAAATGATACTAGGGAAGGACGTGGTACTCATGTAATCAGATGATGCTTTCAATAATCATTATGGCTGTGCATGCACAAAATTTGGTTTAATTTTGTGTATTCTCTGAAAATATTCACCGCACTTTGTTCAAACATGAGCCACTCCTTGCCTCCCCAAAGTCTTATCATGCATAAATCTCTTGATAAGATGATGAACTTTGTACGTGGACAAGTATGCTACGTTGTTTGCTTTCAAGGCAATTAAAATATTGCACACAGTGGACTATGAGTAAGGCAATGAAATGTCCTCAATTGCCGCGCACTTATTGAAGAAAGGATAGCGGACAAGCACAATGCAACATACTTTATTGGTGGCGAATTCAGTTATCCACTCCAACTGGCCAATTACATGGTGATACGGGAATAAAATAGTAGAATTGGTAGACGGGTGAAAGGGCAAAACTTCCACTAACCTCCGTAAATTCTCAATGATATTGACATTCCAAAGTAACGTTAACAATGTTAGAATCACAGCAACAAAAATGAGGGACGGTGCATAAAACCGAATCCTATGCATCTGTACGATCCTCATGATGTGGAAAATTCAATGAGCCGGTAAATCTATTTATCGTGGTTCAAGAAGATGGAATATGAAATCTGATTGGCTGCATCCATGGTGAATGCTCTAAGATAAACATTTTCAAATGCGCGTATCCACTTCAAAACGCACCTTTACGCAATAGATTTAATCGCATAAATTTTTGGTAGTTAAAGGTCATTCTCCAATCTCACTCTCTCTTTGCGCCTGATTCCCAGCATCGTTAAGGTAAGTATTCCGAGGTGGCCACCAGAGGAAGGTGAAATGAGTAGCTTGACATGCAGTGCAAAAGATGGAGATTCCGTAAGACCGTAAAACCCTCACTTAAACCAACCAACGAACTGTTTGCTCTCTCCACAACAGGCGGCGGATGCACAGGCATAGAGACGTGGGTACACAGCATAAGGCATGAGGCATGAGTTGGGTGCACGGGTTGTACTTGGACGTGCATGCCGCCTGGTATGGCACCACGTCATTTCATTCCCACTATCACACATTAGTATGCATTAAAAGGGAAAGATTAGTTGATTTGGTGAATTCATTTGTGTCAGTTCAGTGACCCACTGCAGCTTTTCTTACTTTGAGTAAATTTTGACATTCTGCACATGCTTTGTGGCTAATGTCTCCGCAAGGTAACAGACTGGATTTCTTGCTCCACATGCAGACATCGTAGGCACTAATTGCAGTTCCAAATACTTGATTGGTGCGCTACAGGCGGTACTGCTTCTCTGTATGTACATACCCATAGCTACATTCCACCGGTAGTGTCTTTTTGATTTAGCAATGATAAATGTGCATGGTGCTAGAAAAATATTTTTCGCAGGAGTCGTAAACACGGTGACTCTGAATTACACTTGTGCTTTTCCTCTGTTAAACATGGGGTGGCACATTTAAGACATAATTCGGCTTTTCCTAAACCTCGGTTTTCCACAACTTTCAGTGCTACACTTTTGTGCGGACGTATGCGGCGATGGAGGATGGTAACAGTGATAGGGTCCAGAGCAGTGTTTGTTCTGCAAATTAATGTAATAGGCTAGCCAAACTGCATGACCAACTCCTCTAAACACACACCAGTCATTTCGGTCGCCACAATGATGTTCAATTTCACCTATGATTGTAAAAGCAGGTGCTAAGAAATTTTGCTCCAAACTAGTTTACAACTCCAAATCCGAGTACTCTCACATTGACCCAACCACCTTCGTCATGTCCTTGACCTCGACCGTTCGCAGCGATGAACAGAGAGATCGCCAGTGGAAACCCGATTCGATTTTTGGATAATTAATCGAGTGCTTTTCATCATGTTATTTTCAACACTCAGCTCTGGCGACTACCTGTATAATAGCGTGAAAACAAGTCGCTCTCTCCTTAGACTTCCCTGCCAACAGGCGTGCCCGTCTACCCGCGACATGTTATGCCATTGAGGATTCTGATAGAAACAAACTTTGGAGCACGATGGTCCTTTAACTCTCGGACCTTCAATTCAATTGCTTAGGGCTGGATTGGCATTTGCCCGATAATTTGTGACGATTTCACGATGCTCGTTAGGTGTCTCACAATGACCTCGGCTCCTAACTTCGCCACTCCTTAGCGGAGACAATGTGGATTACAGGCCTAAAATATTAAGCATTGATAGTGCAAAATCACTTCAAGCACATCTACCTATTTTCAGTGGTCCAACCCTTGTCAACTCAGATCCACTGATAGTAGTCTGTCGGAAAATATGGCCGAAGTGCGCTTGACAAAGGAGTTGATGAGTTACGTCAGTCAGGTAATGCACCCCACTGCTTTACAAACTTCATGAGTGTTAATGTGCTCTGGACCTTCATGCAACAAGGACATTACCACTCAAGCCTCAAATAAGTGGGATGCAGCGAAGCGTAGAGGTGAGACTTGCCCTAATGTGTTGGTCAATGGAATGAATTTTGGATGAACACGAACTGATTGCGTTCGAGAGTACTTGCGTGCTGATGTAGCCCGNCGCTGCGTACCCACGACTCTACGATTCTGAAACTAGTCATTGGCTCGTTCGCTTAGTATCGTGGGCCTTTTGTTTTGCGCAAATTGTGGATCCACCCTAGGGCGTGGCTCTTGGCTCATGCCAGTGGTCTGTCAGCCCTTCTGCACCTTGATAGCGCATGGTCATCGCAGTAATTCGGCTTGTTACGCCGTGGTAACCAGCTATTCACAACAGAGGCATTCACCTGAAGAAGTATATTGGGAGGAAATCGCAACATTACAAAACTATTTTTACAAGACACAATGATGTCGTCCAAAATTGCTAATGTGAGAAAAGAAGATTTCGGAACAATGGACTTCTTTAGGGATAGGCGAAGGTAAGTGAAACATGCCTTTCAATGTCGGGAATGAGAGGTTCAGCTTGTACTGCACCGTCCCCAACCACGCGTCGTCAATGGCAATGGGTTTGGTGAAGTGCATTCCCAGAGCCAAATCGTGCACATGGCGGTAGCCTCGCATGCTGTAAATGCCCGATTGCTGTGGCATATATATTGGCCAGGGGACTTCGCGCTTCGACAAAGCCCACAGTGAATGCACAACCGTGGTTCAAGTTTTGCACAGTTCCGGTGTTAAGTCGCGAACGAAGTTGACTAACTTGTTAGTATTTACGGCATGGTCATCGTCAAGAAAGGCGAAGGTCGGTTTGTAGGGTCGACAAAACCGAGCAGCCCACTGAAATGTGTGGAAGAGTTTTAGTGTCAAGTTGTGGTAGGAGTCCTCGAAGTCGCCAACAAGTAGATCGTCATGTTCTCGCATTTCCCTGGAAAGCAGTTTTTTCGTTTTTATTGAAAAAAATTAAATATTCCGACAGCTTTTTTCCTGAACTATTTGCAAGCGTTATATTGAATCCGTCTTATTGAAACACGTTGTCTGTCGCGGATCGTGGCAATCCAATGGAGAAGATGAGGTGGATGTTGACATCGGTGTAGGCTAGATGGTATAGCTCGCGTAGGTAACTTCTTTCCTCAAAATTGTATACTCCTGACCTATTTGGCCTGTGCTGGTGTTAGAGGAGAGCAGGCCTTGGAGAGAACTCGGAGAAATCGAATCCGTGGATTGAAGATGGGAGGCTAAAATGGGAATGCCAGGCTGAAAGATAGGTCTCGTGGGAGGGTGTTCCGCGAGCGATGGGAGAGATGGAAATGCCATGAAGGGAACAATGGAAACAAAGTTGTGCGCACAAGCAAGCAAAAACAGCCGTACTAGTAGAACGTAGATACGGCAAGTAAGAGATCTAATTTATCGACATCAGAACGTTGCTGTGGAAAGGTAAAGGGGAGTTTCTGCCGTCGTACAGTGCTTACCTGTAAAACTGGCTTGCCATTAATAAGTGATTGCAGAGTCTCTCCCAAGGGAATCGAGAGAGGATAGAGTTGGTAGACACTGCGATCATAGTGTGGCAACCACTCGGCATCCGGAATGCTTGCTAACTCCTCAAAATTCAAGCGACTACTGCTACCGTTAATTCGGACTTTCCACTCTTCTATCGTAGACGTTGTGGTCTGTAGTTCGAGTATTTTGTTGTAAAGTTTATAGCAGAGATGCAGCTCATATCGGCCGGTAGGGCTCACCAAAATGTTGTCGTTCCATTCGCAATAATTGTTGTACAAAACTATGCCCTGTTGCCAATCCACACAAGTCCAGCTTTTCGAGAAAGTGCTGTAGGCGTTAAGGTTGTGGATTACGCACACACGGAAGGTGATGATGAGCAATGCCGATTCCCACTTTAGAGAAACGGAATGACAAGCAAGAAATCTCATTACTTAGAGTGTAGATTAGTTTGCTATGCTTTAATGAGGGGCTTGATTTAGCCAGTCGAGATGCAGATACAAGCGCTTCTTATCAGGGACTGCTTTATACAAGCTTCATCGCTCCGCACCTCAAGGTGGTAGGATGATGCATCAGTAGTGCTTGGTGCTTGAATGGCTGCCTCCACCTCACAGCATCATTCAGCAATGTGGTGGTTGAGTGCAGGCAGAAGCAATTGATTTGAGGTTGCCTGCCTCTACACTCACACAATTCACTTCACTCACCAAGTGAATTGCCACCTTCCACACACATTCACCTTCGTGCTTTTCCATCGCTGCATCACTTGCATCTCATTTCTTTCCATTTGTCAGGCTTCTTCACTTCACATTAAACTGCACCAAGACCAGTCCATTGACAAGTTACCCATTGATGTGGAGTGCATTACACTCGATGATATGCTTATTGGGAACAGATTGCTGTTGAAGTGCTTGTGGCTAGCTGTCAGTTAATTGTGAGAACTCTGGTGGAGCTTTTTTGGGACAACAGTGATCAACTGTGGAGATGGGACAAGTTCCTTTGCGAAAGTAACAAGCGAAAATTGATCAATTTTGAGAAAGAAGGATGGTGTGATGAAAGTAGTTACGTTTGGGTGAAGTCAAATCTGCCTTTTAATAGTGCTTCCGACCCTTCATGGTAGTGCCTGTGGCTCGTGAGTCAGTACTGGTTGAACTGAGCTCCAGTTTTGCAGCTTTTCTAACGCGTGCCTTTTGGTACGAGTTCACTCATTTGTACATCTCCGCATAAAATCCAAGTCTGCTCTCGCAAGGACGCTGGTGTACGTCTTCCAGTTCAGATGCCAGTTGATTCAAAGAGTACGTTTTGCCCTAGTAGTCTTAACAACAACTTGGATGTGATTTTCACTCTTTCATGCATCAACCCATTAACGTATCCAAAGGTAAAGAATTGAGAGTGGTGATTTAAGGAGACGATTAAAAGAAATATGTAGGGCAATCGAGGTCCAATCCATCACTGGAAGGAAATGGCCAGTGGTATATACTTTGAAAAAAGCCATCAGCCCTTCTGCAAGCAGCAGAGGAGGTGGTGGCTACTGCACTTGGTAATTGACGAAGACTGCGTAGGGGAGGTCAGCCAATCTCATCGGAGGTCAAGATGTCAATCAGATTTCCGCTGGTGGTGAGGGGTATGGTTCCACTCCCCTTCACCGCGAAGTGAATTTCGCGTGATAGTGGTGCGCAGCGAATCTCACCATCGCAGCGACTTCCACCTGACAATTAACGCGTTCGATGAGGCTGATGACCACGGGTGGTGGAGACTCTTCTCTCTACTTCATTGCATCCGAGGCAGTATTGCGACTCCAAGAGCTAAGTCATATCACTTCAGAAGGAGCTGCACTAAACGCTGAGTTATTGCGTAAAGCAAAGACGAAATGTAGAATGAATTCAATTAGGGATGTTGGAATGATGGTTGGACTGACAGGCATCTACTCGCATAGGCTAGCCTGGAGCAACCAAGCTGTCTCAAAATTGAGCTTTTGTGGATGGGGGTCAAGAAGGGTGCATTGTTATTATCATCGGGTAGTACAAGCAAAGCCAGATGTGGAATAGATTTGCCTATTGCGTGTGCGAACTGCTAATAGCGTAGTTTGCAAAGTAGTAGAGAAACGAGGAGGTCTTAACTGTCAAGTAGAGGCCATCCAAGGGATGCAGTTGCTTGATTGTCTGCAGTCGTACGATCCATTGGTGCTCACTCAGAATACATGGAGCAATCATAGCCCAGGTGTATGCTGAAAGGTCTCCTTAAATGTGGTAGGACGAGGTGGAATCATTGTGCCTTACGCGCAGCTGAGGTGAATACTCTCTCATGTTTAGTCGATGGTTTGGTACACTGCTCCCGTTTGTGCCTGCTTTGTGCGCCGGAGATAGTGGAGCTCATTTGCTGCAATAGAACCAGATACATGTGATATAGAAATATAGGCGTAACGCCATTAAAAGTTTTTTTCTTTTGGATCGCATGTGTCCTGTCGCAGAGGCACACGTGTATGAATTGAAACAATTCACCCAAATTTCTATGCACAAAGCAGGGCTTCGACCAGGGCGCATTCGTAGCCTGTTGGAAGAAAGAAACCAAGAAACTATGAAATACACATCTATAAAGATTTAGGTCGTGCAATCCACCACGCTAAAAAGAGGCCCTACAGTCCTCTTGTATAGTGATTTAGACAAAAGTTGAGTTTCTGACTTCATTTCTGCCTCGAAACCTTTCTCATCATGGAGATCAGTATTCTATTTCACTGAGATTGAAACACAAAACACAAAAACTTTCTAATGCCACCAACCTGACTCTACCCCAAACAAACCATTTTGGTCAGTTTAGTGATATGCCCTCACCACTATTGAACACATGAAAACACAGAAGTGAAGGTTCTGCCTAATTATTTGAAATAAATGCGCAACACAGCAAGGTGTAGGTAGTAAAAAGATCTGAATTATTTGTCAATAGGTAACGTGGACTGATCACGTTTGAGAGTACTTGTGCGTCAGTGTGGCCCGACGCATCTCATCCATCTCTCATAGTCACCCACCCTGATTCGAAGTGGTACTTTAAAGCACGTAGCTCCTTTCATGTTGTGGCCTTCATTATGAGTGTGTTCGCTGCGTACCAACGACTCTGAAACCTCCAGTCATCGGCTGGTTCGCTTGGCTTCGTGGGCCTGGTGTTTGCGCAAATTGTGGGTCCGCCCCAGGGTGTGGTTCTCGGCTCATGTCGGTGGTCTGTCAGTCCTTCTGCACCTTGGTAGCGCATGATCATCGCAGCATTTTGGTTTGCTGCTACTTGAAAGCATACTTGATGCACTACAGCGCCATCGTCTACAAGCCGTTTTGTGATTAATAGACTACCACTTACTCTGGAATGCGACCTCCGCCTCCCCAAGTTATAAAAACTTTCCCGTGCATAAAATCATCCTCGCAGATTTGAGGTTGTTTGCTCTATCGTAGCACATGCACTCATTGCATAGAAAACACTTCACCATGTACTCAGTGTCTAAGGAGGCTGGCAATTGTGCCAGAAGACACATCACAGGCTGTCGCCAAAAAGAATTTGTTGAGTAAGCTAATAAGCTTCGTTGTATTGATGAACAGTGCCCACCGAACTCAACGCAGATGTTGGTGAGAAGGCGATTAGAGGTAAAACTGAGTGGAGGTTAATACGATGAATTCGAAGAGCTTCTTTGCGAGTTCAAATGCATCCTCATCTCCGTAAAGCTAGAGGATCAGTGGTTTCTTGCTGCTGGCACACTAATAGGCTCCCTTCATCGCCACGACATCACGCAATGGGATGATGACTTTGGTGTTTGCGTGGACACACGACACCCTTGCATGACCCATCAGCCCCTCCAAACCTCCTCCCTAAATTTAGAACTTATGCACACTCAGGCTGTGATAACTTCCACTTCAAACCAGTGGACAGAACCAGGAACACAAACTCAAGCACAACTGGCAGTTTCACTCTTCTCCATGTGCCTTGCACCTGGCCATTTATCGACATCCTTCACTCTAGAGGAGTAGGCCTTGACACGGTGGTGGAGCTCATTATGCAATCGAGGAGAGTCGATCTCGAGCAGTTTTTTGACGGCCATATATTGACCCTTTGGCAAGCATTGTTATCCAGTGCATCGTAGTCGCATGAGTCCGCTCGCCGCCCACTATTTCTCGAGTGAGGATGCGAGCATGCCCAGCCCTACTGCACATGCTTTAGATAAACCAGCTTTGTTGAATTCGCTTTTTTGCAATTCTTTGTTTAACATGCGTACATTCGTCCAACGAAAATGTCTGCACTTTCGTGGTGGATGGCGTTTGGTTGATGGAAGTGGTCGAAGAACGCACAAGTTGCGCCGTTCAGTTAAGTTTACACATGGTCTCACCTCCTCCGTAAAATCCGCTAAAGCCAAATGATGGAGTCATCTTCACTCCAAAGCCGACACTCTTCTCCTAGATCGCTCCGACTGGCAGTCCAAAACACATCATCTCTGCTTCCACTTTCAACAAGTGCCTATTCTGCTGCGAGCTTACTCAACTTGTTCTAGTTTAAAAGCAAGGCCTTTGACAGGGAATCCACTCAAAAGTCGCGCTTTGTGGATGGACATGAGCAATATATTTGTAGTGTGCACACCCAAATGACGCCTCGGTATGATTGTGCGACCTCCTACCACATTTCTATCCCCTGAAATGCCACTCAAATGCATTAACTTTTGTCTTGTCCGCCGAGTCCTTCTTCATCCTTCACCTGCACCTGCCCGATGTTAGCCTAAGTGAAAGACACACAGCAACGACAACGCGTTAGGTCTGGAGGAACCGCATGTCGTGCCTCTGCAAACACCCCGAAACTGACTAACAGGACATCAAATCACAACTCGTCTTCCCTTGCACTCGATGCAAATCAGTAATTCAGCCGGCGCATTGGGAAGGCACTGGCTGGAAGACGTCATTTACGAGCAAATGTGTGACAATGCACCGGATCTGCTATGCCGGGGCGAGAACAGTAGAAAGCTGGTGGGCTCCAACGGATGGAACTGACACTCTCGTGCTTCCGTTCGTTGACTGGAGAACACGGGGTCACATAATTTAGGTGCTGACAAAGAAACCTACTCTCTCTCCCATCACCTCCTCTCAACACACCTCCATGCCACGCGATTCGGGTAGAACTGCTTCGTCTTCCAAACTGGCGTATATTTACTGTGGAGTGTGCTGTGTTCTGTTATAACTTAACGCTAACATCCTGTCTAACGTTCCACCCTGCTGCAAAGCCACATAATTGCTTGGAATCTCTAGTTCTCGACTATTTTGCTGCTCCATCATTCGTGTTAGGCTGGCATTGCTCTGTCCAACTTCCCTCCCCACCCACCCACCCTTGGCACCTCTGTGACCAAGTTCCACCTCAATTTGCGTCCCATAAAACACACTCGCGACTTCTGTCTCCAGACGAGCCAATGTACAATTGCAGGTAGCTTCAAAAGCCACCGAGGTGCTTGGCTAGCAATGAGATTGCGACCAATGATGAAACACAATTTCGAGAAAGGGCGTTCGGGAGGTAAGCCAAGTTGGAAGATGGCAGGATTCAACAGTAGGACTCATTAGAGCGGCTATTTAGGCAAGGCTAGGTGGTGTGAAACAGAATGATCGAGCAAAAACTACGTCGAAATGCTGAGCTAAAAAGGGCTCAATAATTGCCTCTGCTACGTCCCTTCTTTCTCGCCATGATAATAAAGTTAACCCATAACAATTGAACTTGAGTTACTTGTCTATGACGAGAAAAGTGATGTTTATTCATGATCAACTTGACCAAGTGTCTAGACGTAGACCAAAACCGTCTAAAATTGGTAATAGACTAGTGATGTCGATGCAATCATTGCATCAACAACCATCGAGGTTGTCTCCACACAAGGCAGAATAAAGTCGGTGCATCACTCGTCACTACCCATTGCATGTTCAGCCTCATCGACGGCATTATGTCTGGATTGAGTTACAAGGTGACAAGTTTCGGACTGAGACCGGAGGCTTCATATTCATTATCAGAATAGCAGCTGTGGGGATACAGTGGCAGTTGTGAGAGGTGCCACATGTGATGGCAAAGACAGAAGGGGAAGTTGTGAATTACAGGTTCCGTTTAACAGACCGAGTGCCCCNGCGCTCCCCAAATACCCGAGGTGGTCTTGCTCAATGCACTGGCTTGTGGAATTCCGACGGACCTTTCCCCATTTCCGCGGTATTTGATTGCTTGTCAAAAGGTATTGAGAAGTGCAGCAACAAGCTCTAAATAACACTCCTTTGTGTGTTTCTGCAAGGGTGAAAGACTTCCCCTTTTCTATAACAAAATGCAGTGCTATCATTCTAGCTACAAAACAACTATGTGCATTAAATAGTTCTCCTTTTTGTCTTTCGGTCTGAACGTGTTTACATGCCTCAATAAAAAATTAACTCACGAGAAGCAAACGGGAAAATAAGTTCTCGACTACCCCATGAAGATTGATGAGGGAAAAGTTTCAATTGTTAACTAAAGGCTAATTTTTTTGTGGATGTCTGGCACCGGGGTAGACGCATTTTTGCTATTGTGTTAACTGGACAGTTTATTCCGCGATATTGTGCTGTTTCTATGTAGCGTCAGCTTTATGGTCGATTTGATTACCACCTCAACACCGAAAGTGCAATCCTCCTCCGATCAAAATGATCCAATCTCTGCTTCATTGTTTTAACTCATCTAACTAATTGTAACACACGATTTTACTACCGTGCGATCTCTCTTAACCACGCTTCCCAGCATTGTCTCAATGCCAGAATGCGGCAACGCCGCCAGCACGAGAGATGAGTGGTAGCTAATGCCTTGTGGTCTTGTGTTGGAAGTGGTGGTGAGTGGAACGAAGACACAACTGCGGCTATTGGAAGGAAGTAAGTCCACCAATTTCAAACCACGTGTAAAGCATTTGAAAACCCTTATTCCGTTTTAACTGTGACTGGCCGCTGAGAATGTCCAGTCCACCAGAATGCAGTGGAGCACACCACAACCGCGGTTCTTTGTGAGTTGATGCAGCTTAGCGCCAAGGAAGCTAGCGGTTTGGTGGTCATGCTTCGTACTCATGAATATCCACGAATTGAAGTCGTAGTGCTGCGCGACCCCTGGAAGCATCAGAAGTGAGTTGATGACATGCTGCATTGGTGGGTGAGATAGGGGCCACTCAAGTTGTGGGCCCACTTAGTGTTTATCAGTTGCTCTTTTATTGAGTACAGGGCTGCACTTGAGGCTCCAAATGGAATGAGAGTGAAGGAAGCGACAATAGNGTCGTAGTGCTGCGCGACCCCTGGAAGCATCAGAAGTGAGTTGATGACATGCTGCATTGGTGGGTGAGATAGGGGCCACTCAAGTTGTGGGCCCACTTAGTGTTTATCAGTTGCTCTTTTATTGAGTACAGGGCTGCACTTGAGGCTCCAAATGGAATGAGAGTGAAGGAAGCGACAATAGTCTTTGGAGGTGTGGATGTGCTCAAATCGTGGATAAGTTAAACATGAGGCGGTGTGTTGGGGTGCCATTGTGGAGCTAGTGCAAGGATGCAGATGGTACGATGTACGCTGCAGTGGACGCCTCGTTGGTGCTAATAGGGAGGCACGTTGATGATCTGGAATGCGCCGCTCCTGTGATGTAGATCTCGAAGACTGGCCACAGTGTTCGTGGCTGACCCACGTCACGTGTAGGTGATGAAGATGATCCACGATAGAAGAAGTGAGTTGAAATGAGGAAGATGTTATAAAAGTGCATTTAGGGTATTAGTGAGTCCTTGCTCCTTCATGGGTGCAATGTGGCGGCCAGGCGACAAGATTGAGGGATCATTGAAAACCTCTGGAAGTGAAAGTCTGACTTACGGTTACATTGTGTGTCTGGAGTGTGGTCAACGCCGGTGCAGGACCTTCCATTCTGACGCCTTTGCATTTGAAAATGGGTAACGCACCTTGTGAAAGACGGAAGTTGACAGCACGACTAAAACAAGTAGTTTAGGGGAAGTGCTTGGTGAGGTGGTGGTTTGTTCGAGAGTAGTGCTAAGTTGCAGTAAAATGTTAAGAATTCGAACCGAAGCCAAGTTGGTCAGACTGACGTTGCGCCTTCATCCTCTCGTTATCCACCACACCTGACTAGTTTATGCTCACTCACTGAGACCGTTTGGCTGGAGTGGGTATCGTTAGTGAATGAGTAGACAAGGCATTTTTAAGTGGGGAAGAATAATAACGAGGCTCATAGGATAGGCACATAGTCAATCGCGAAAATTTCGTTTGTTGAATGTCATGCAATGCGTGGACTCGTAACCATCTGTCGCCAGTCATGAGTGGTGCACAGGGAAGCAGGGCACACTTTCCTTTCGAAACAGAAGGCTTGTTATTTAATCACGGTGAAGCAAGATGAGGGTTGATTACGATATGTGTGTAGTGATGGCAGTTTGAAAAGTCCCTCCAATTCTATCCCTCCACCGTCTCTGTCTGCCTGCTGAAGGAGGTGCCACCGTTTGAGCTGCGAGAGGTCTCCACGGAAGATCGCTTCACATTCAGCAACTTGGGTTGGATCCTCGTAACCAATGCTCCTGCCGCCTGATTCTTACAATCGTCTTCTCTCCCCTTCCTCCCCACCCCTGACACCCTCCTCCCCATCTTGTTCACCAGTTTTCCCATTTCTTCCTCGCCGTTCGATGTAACGTCTTCACTCGAAGTCCCTTGCACAGCATTTCACTAAGCGTATATATTTGCATTCAGGAGGTCATGGCCAAAGTTGAGTTGCTTTCTGGTCTCGCTCAAGTAGTTGAACAGGAAAACCGACTGGTAACAGTGGAGACTGGCTTTGGTGCAGCCGTGAGAACGGATTTTACGAGCACAGAGCAGGAGCAGTGGGAAAACAGTGGAGGAGTAGTCGAGGGGAGTGGTGAAGCTTATCTGCCGACAAAGCCTGTTTTGGCAGTGCGTGCAGATGATTATCAGTCAAGAGAAGGGCGGTGTAAAATGTGCCACAAATGGGATGGATCACTGTAGAACGGTCAAATGATTTTGAAGTGTCACGGTAATTGGCTCAGTTCACTGCCCTCCTCGTGGCGTCCAGCGAGTGGTGTTTACTTGGAGAAAGCATATTGGATACCGTTAAGGCAGGAGAATTCATCACTCCTGCAGTAGAATTAGTTGAACCACATTAGGAGAGTAGGAATTGTTTGCATAGAGAAGCAAAGCTCCCATTAAGGACAGTAGTTGGCTGGCAAGTCGATGAAAGCTAAGCTCACATCCGTCAAGTGGATGCTTGCAAGAGATGTTGAAGTAGATGGATATTGGACCAATCTGACTGAAGTGAGGTGGTGGAGGTACGTTCACTTCTCTGAGGCAGATTCTACTATTGGGGCCGCTCTGAGGCTTGGCACTGTGGTCGAGAATGTAGGCACTCGCTCTTCAAAACAAGGGTTTTGCTTCGCAAAGTGAGTTCAGCAACGTTGCAAAACTATTTTCACGAAGCGCACTAACGTCTCTTGACACATGGATCCTTTCTTGAGTTGAAATCGGCAAATGGGCGAAACCATGTTCAAATTACTGCTGGCACTACTCGGTAACAAGCCAGTCCGTGTTTGCATTAGCTAGAGGCATTTTAACTTGTGATTCCGCTTACTCAAAGCAATTAAAAGACTAAGGTGGAGAGGTGTGTGCAGAGTGTAGTGCCACATTCGATGATTGGGGTGAGGTGTGACTGCGGGAAGGCGCTGTGAGGTGGACGCAATCACTCAAGTAGCAAGTATCGCTGGCACATCAACCTATCACAGCGAAGTGTGAAACGTTACAGCTCACATTGAGTAGTCTCCGCTAAGGCGCACATCTATATGCAGCACGCACAAATGATCCAAGATCTTCATCGAAGCACAAGTAGCTCATCGCGAAAAAACAAGGGTTTTGCTTCGCAAAGTGAGTTTAGCAACGTTGCAAAATTATTTTTACGAAGCGCACTAACGTCTCTTAACACATGGATCCTTTTCTGAGTTGGAATCGGCAAATGGGCGAAACTACGTCCAAGTTACTGCTGGCACTACTCGGTAACAAGCCAGTCCGTGTTTGCATTAGCTAGAGGCATTTTAGCTTGTGATTCCGCTTACTCAAAGCAATTAAAAGACTAAGGTGGAGAGGTGTGTGCAGAGTGTAGTGCCGCATTCGATGATTGGGGTGAGGTGTGACTGCGGGAAGGCGCTGTGAGGTGGACGCAATCACTCAAGTAGCAAGTATCGCTGGCACATCAACCTATCACAGCGAAGTGTGAAACGTTACAGCTCACATTGAGTAGTCTCCGCTAAGGCGCACATCTATATGCAGCACGCACAAATGATCCAAGATCTTCATCGAAGCACAAGTAGCTCATCGCGATTCCAACCAATGCAACATTTTGTTAATTGCTTCTCCTCTACAAAGTTGAAGGTGGCATTGCTCATCCTCTGTGTGTGCCTAATCTACACCCTCAACATCTACTCTGCCTACTTTAGCGTCAGTACCACAGAGGATAAGTTGAAACATCCACCTTCCTACAGCACTTTGTGTAAATGGAACGATACAATTTTGGTAAATCCGATCGGCCAATATGAGCTGCGTCTGTGCTACAAGAGCTTTGCCACTGCACCCGACCCACAGATCGCACCAACCACGATTGAGGAGTCGAAAATTCGAATAAATGGAAGCAGCAGACGCTTGAGGTTCGAGGAGTTAGCAAGCATCCCGGATGCCGAGTGGTTGCCCAATTTCGATCGTAGTGTCTACCAACTCTATCCCCAGTCCATTCCTTTGAGGGAGACACTGCAATCCATAACCAACGGCAAACCAATTTCACAGGTGAGCGCGTACAAATGGCAGAGAATCCAAACACCCATTCAATAATAACGTCTTAGTGATGGTGGATTAAATACTTTGCCTGATGTTGTTGCTTTGTATGTGATTGCCTCGATGTGTGCACAAAGAGCTATTCAATATTTTCATCATGAAATTCCTATCTCTCACAAAGCACCGTCCCACGAGCCATATTGCATAACTCAGCAATGTTATTTCAGCCTCCCATCTTCAATCCACGGATCCGATTTCTCCATGTTCCCTCCCATGTCTGCTCTCCCCTCACACCCGCACAGGTCAAAACTGGGCTCAGTGGTGGGTCGCTCCGTCCGAATGTGGTAATTGTTTACAANCGCACAGGCCAAAACTGGGCTCAGTGGTGGGTCGCTCCGTCCGAATGTGGTAATTGTTTACAAGTCAGGCGTCTACAATTTTGAGGAGAGAAGTCATCTACGCAAGCTATACCATCTAGCCTACACTGATGTCAACATCCATCTCATCTTCTCCATTGGATTGCCACGATCCCTGCTAAGTAATGTGTTTCAACGAGACGGATTTAAGGTAACACTCCGTAATAGAGCAGGACGAAAGCTGATGGCGTACTCGCGTTTTCCAAAGAGGACGAAAAGAATGCTATTAAGAGAAATGAAGGAGCACGACGACCTACTTGTTGGTGGCTACGAGGACTCCTACTACAACTTGTCACTGAAACTCTTCCACACATTCCAATGGGCTGCTCGATTTTGTCGACCCTACAAACCCACCTTCGTCTTTCTTGACGACGACTATGCCGTAAATACTAACCGATTAGTCAGCTTCGTTCGTGACTCAACGCCGGAACTGCGAGATAACCTAAACCGCGGCTCCAAAATGATGGTGAATCCTGTCCACCGAAACACTGGCAGGTTTCCACGGTGGGCTTTTTCGAAGCGCGAAATCCCCTGGCCAGTGCATCCGCCGGAGTACTTAGGCATCTACAGCATGTGGAGCTACCGCCATGTGCACGACATAGCTCTGGCAATACACTTCACCAAACCCATGGTCATTGATGACACGTGGTTGGGAATGGTGCAGTACAGGCTGAATCTCACATTCACGTCATTGAAAGGCATGTTTCGACAAGCTTTACCGATGCACCAACAGGTCAACTGCTCCGACATCTTCTTCGCTCCTCTTGACGACTTTGAACGACGCCGGTGTGTTCTCTAAAGATAACTGTGCAATGTTTTGTGCTTTTCTACTAATAAGTCTCTCAAAGCCAATTTCCATGCATTGAGAAGCAGATTACCATGCTGCCCACACGGCACTGATGCGAGCGTATTTGTGGTGTCTAAAAAATAGAAGGTGACTAATGTCCAATCATTTTCAGTGGAAGTGACGCAATGCCTTCAAACTAAGCATCTCCTTTATACACTCATGCGACAGAGCTGAGCTGAGCTGAGCTTTCGTTGATCTGTCACTTGGACCATCACGTGTTTGTCGACTACTCCAAAATATTTGTTTAGTCGTCTAAAGAACCGATGTCCGTGGTGAGAACATTCCCTTGGCGAGCTTGAATTACTATGAGTTCTCGTGCCCACCGAGTCGACAATTCACTCTCTCCTAATTAGTGTCATTTTGGGGGGTAGCCACATTGTATGATAACCAGTGGACAATGACTTGAGTCAAACACTTGGAGAACTTCGCGATTACTTTCTCACTTTGTAGTTATTCACATTATTTGGGCTACACTTTATGCCAGCAGATAATTAGTCCCAAATGAATGAATTTATTGTCTTTGTTGGAGGCTGCGAAATTCTCCTACTCTTAGGATAGGAATGACTGCCCTCGTTGCACAGATGCAGCTCATATTTGCCTACCGAGCTCACCACAATGCTGTGATTTCATTTACAGCAAGAGGTGTGGGAGGGTGGGTGATTCACCTTGTCCTCTGTGGCACTGATGCTAAAGTAGGCAGAGTAGGTGTTGAGGGCGTAGATTAGGCACACACAGAGGATGAGCAATGCCACGTTCCGCTTTGCAAAGGAGAAGGAATTAACAAAATCGAGATGAGCTACTTGTGCTTTGATGAAGAGCTTGCATCATTTGTGTGTGCTGCATATACATGTACGACTTAGCGGAGACTACTCAATGTGAGCTACAACGTTTCACACTTCGCTGTGATAGGATGATGTGCCGGCGATACTCGATACTTTATTGGCTGCATCCACTTCACATTATCGCCCTGCAGTGTGATAGTTGAGTGTAAGTGGAAGCAATTGATTTGTGGTTGCTTGCTTCTACACACACTCACACACACACACACACACACACACACAATCCACTTCACTTACTGGCTGAGGTACCAAACTCCGCACATACTGTTTCCCTCCGTTTCCACGGCAGCACGATTTCTTTTCATTTTTTAAGTCAGTGACTCAGCCACCTTAGGCAAGAGGAGACTCATGTGAAAAGGAATTTGGGAAGAGTCAGCAGCAGCTCATTTTATGACCATACAGACACAGACTGACCTACTACCAAGTGTCATTCACGTCAGCCCTCTTCAGTTCACCCTTGACCGTACTTGGGACAGACCAATGAAATCGTCTCTCTTCCATGCTAGCACAGCATATTGAATAACATGCTTGAGGGATTATCACTTAAGGAATTATTTCCCAAGCACTAATCTCCATAAAAGTGCTTACCGTTGACCGTCACGTAGGTGGGAGAAATGTGGTGATGCTATTTTAGAACAGCAGCAACTGACGAAGCTGTGGTGGTCGTCCTCCCATTAAGGACAGAGACAGATTCCACTGCCGAAGTTGGTGAGCATCGTCTCCTCAATTCCAGAAACGCCTACATGCTGAAAGAAATCGCGTTGTAGTGCAATTTCATTTGCCTTTGGGCAGTGCCAACCTGAAAAGTGTGCTTAGACANCTGGGCAGTGTCAACCTGAGAGGTGTGCTTAGACAATGTGCTACGAGGTAGCCTTCGTGGCGGTGTCAATTGTTCATGCTTCGCTACTGGTTGTATTGTTTGCCAGTGCCATAGCAATATGACGACACCGTGGACCAATTGATGCTGTCAGACTCAAGTCACTTTGGACCTCTTTCTTTCAATCCAATTCCTTTATTCGCAAGTCTTAGAGCATGTCTGTTAATGCTCATTCTGTGGGTTGAACCTTAGTTTTGTTGGAAAGCGTCTACTTTCAATCCTTGGGTAGTGCATGCTATGCACGGGACAGTGTGCAATAAGGCAAGAAGAAGGAAACCACACTTTAAGCAATGCCTTAGATGCGTGTTCCTCAAATTGTCTTTTAGCAGGTATGTTCGGTGCTGGGTGAACTGTTTTCCGTGCAACAGACACTCCAAGTAGAGGTCGTACGTAGTACCCGAAACGGAACATAGTGATGGTGTTTGACTGCAGAAAGTGCTACTATAAACNACTTTCAATCCTTCGGTAGTGCATGCTATGCACGGGACAGTGTGCAATAAGGCAAGAAGAAGGAAACCACACTTTAAGCAATGCCTTAGATGCGTGTTCCTCAAATAGTCTTTTAGCAAGTATGTTCGGTGCTGGGTGAACTGTTTTCCGTGCAACAGACACTCCAAGTAGAGGTCGTACGTAGTACCCGAAACGGAACATAGTGATGGTGTTTGACTGCAGAAAGTGCTACTATAAACGCTTCAGTAGCATCAGCATCAAATTGGACGTCCTTTTACCCACTTATTTGTACTAACCGATAAGGGTGTCCCCATTGTTAGAAAGCGAGAGTTGTGAGTCGAGAAGACGGTTAAGCAGGGGAAGTAGCGTCAGGAGACCACATGAACACGTTTTGTTGGAGAGTAGTCAGTAGGGGGATCAGTATCTTGACCTGTCAAGACTACTGGCTACATGAAACGACAGCTCTTGGCAAGTCTCATAGGTGGGATGAGAAGACAGTTAACCATTTTCCCCACCACCACTTCAAATTGAAGTCCTCATGTAGACAGCACACGATTCGCTTTTGGTGCTACATCTGCTACCTCCAACTTCCGCCCAAAGTGTGATTTGAAGAGTTAGCGTTTTGATGGATAGGATAGCATGGGACATAGGCAATGCGACTTCCTTCTTGACTTTTAATTCGTGCGTGACTGAATTCTCACTGTACAACCCTTCATACCAGTTTCTGTTGGTCCATTACTGCTATCCACCCATGTCGTTATGTGTGTGACCAACAAAAGGCATTTTATGAATCAGCAGTATTTGAAGGCGCTGCATGGTTTGGAACATACGTGTTCCTGACCTGACTGTGAATGAGGGTGGCCCTGGTTAAAGTGCATCCTGCTGCGCAGAGAAAGCACTGTCTTCTAAAAAAAGTACGTGGAGTCGAGATGCAAGATAAGGATAAAAGATGGGCAAAAGGTCATCGGAATTCACCTATGCTACTTGCATGTACCACAGCATTGTTTTCATTAACAAAATCTGCGTCACTAGAGCACTCTGCATTGGTCCTCGCACAGTGGTCTTGAAGAATTGCAACAGTATTAGCACTAGTAAAACCGAACGGAGAACTGGAAGGATGCGAATGTGTTTGTGCAAGTCTACTCCACGTGGGGAGGGATTTGGAAGTTAATTGATGTGCTCGGTATGCGCGTTGGACTGCATAGGCAGCTCAGCACACTTCATCAGCGGTTGAGACGTAATTAATACTTAACAAATAATGTGATGGATGGCAGAGCAAACTACAGACGTTCTCCTTTTCGAGTGATACTACTCTGCGTTGAGTCCATTCGAAGCAGCAGCTTTCAATTGACGGTTGTAGGGATCGACGAGGCTGGTGACCACATGGTGGTGGGTAGTTTCACTTACTTCATTACATCCCAGCGAATACTGCAAATCCAAGTGTAAGGCAGGTGTGGACTATGAGGTAGCACCTGTGATGAGTGTTGGCACCACGCGTCTTTAACGATGACGAACACTTTGCAAACTTTGACATTCCACAGGATGGCCCAGACTTTCAGAAAGAAGGTGGGCTATGCAGCTGGTTTGATGTTCGACTCTCGGTGTTGGTTGAGAGGGCCACTTGATGCCTTAGCCATTGTACCTTCGTCGGATGGGCTCGCCTCTGCACCACGCCAGCAGTCCCACTCACTTCTGGACGTACTTCCAGAGTATTATGTCTTCGATTGTACCCAGGGAAATCTCAGCGCGCCATATTAATTGAAAATTTACCGAAGCTCTCAGTTATTTCTTATCATTTTTTGTAAGTCAGTGATTCAACCACCTTAGGCAAGATGAGTCGCATGTGGAAATGAATTTGGGAAGAGTCAGCAGCAGCACATTTATGACCATGCAGATGCACGCTGAACTACTGCCAAGTGTCATTCATGTCAACCTCCTTCGTTTCACCCTTAACCGCAGTTGGGACAGACCAACGATATCGTCTCTCTTCAATGTCAGCACAGCATATTGAATAACATGCTTGAGGAATTATTTTCCAAGTACTAATCTCCAGAAAAGTGCTTGCCGCTGACCGTTACGTAGCTGCCGAGTGAGAACCCAAACTAAACTTTCCAATTGGACAGGAAATTCTTCCAGGAAGTGGATACATGCAGTTTGCAGAATCATCACTTGTCATCAGCTATTTCTGGAGTCGACACCGAAAATGCGCTACAGTGCTGGTTACGAGGCGTCTCAGCCTCTCCATTCAGCCTCTCTGCCAATTAGCGGGCACAAACTTATGGCGCAGAGTTGATCTTCCCCCACGTTATTTAAGTCAGCGAGAAAATGCATTGAATGCCTCTGCTAAGACTCCGTCACAATTCATTACATCCTTTGCGATAATCCTTTTGCGACAATCAAATACGACCCTAGCAATATGCCTTCTCTCACTCTCAAGGAAGTCTCAAAACGCTACACTGGTGGCAGCCAAAAGCGGACCCGACTTCAGTGCATTTCTATCACGATCTCCACAACTGGTGACAAACTGCAGCGGCACGAAGAAAGAAGTGCGTGCACGGAGGATAGGAGAATCTCTGCCACCCTATGACAGGAGGGCTGAGAACGACGTCCACCTTCGGCATCCACCCCTCCTCTGTGTTCTGCAAGAAAGCTAGTAACAACTGAAGCGGCACTAGCCGTGAACTCCGAGTCCAGTGGAACTGCCAAGAGGTATCAGCGAAGTTGTGATCGAGCAGCTTCCGTAAGCTCTGTCTCAGATTTTAAGGCAACTCGCCTCACTCTTCGCCGAAATGTGCATCTACAGATGCAGAATATGCAAGACGCTATTCACTAGCATCGTTTTATGCTTTGCACACTTGAGTCGCGTGCACCCCACCCCTATGAGTACCGATGGCCCCATTCGTTCAGGGTTCTACGATACCGTCGGGTTTCTCCCACGGCATCAATAGCCTGGAATCACAATGTGTTGTGTGCTTTGGTCCATAGTAAAACTTGGATTCATACCTCCATCACTTTACTATCTCGAGAGGGGAGAATTCAGGAATACGCCTTTGCTTCACTGAGTGCCTTGCGGAGTTTATGGCGCTGCGCGAACACATGCGCTCGAATTTCGATGACTGGCACGGTTAGCTCGTGAGTGCTTCTCCCAGCACTGGTGCTTTGCGATGGCTGACCCAGAGGGCTTACCGAGGAGAGCGTGGAGGGCGCCGCTTGAAAGAAGAGAGGGGCTGCGTAATACTTTGTTTCTTCTAACAGCTGGTTTCGGTATCTGGGGGTGGTCTTATTGTACCAGATGGCTGGCTGGCTGGCCTCCGGGCCATGGCTACAGCACCCGATTCCTCTGTCCCCAAAATATATGCATTCTGCCCCAGCACTATGTCTTCTTTCACCTTCAAGCAAGTCTCGGGCCGCTGAATTAAAGTAGCCGATTATGCTGTGTGGCGACGAAACTGTAGATTTCAGTATGCTTTCATGAGAGGTTACATTGTTGCTACAGCAGATGCCGCACATCATGTGCAGATTGGGTGGGGAGAGGAATTGCTAGTTGTGGGTAACCTAATGGACGTGGTGCTTGAGGAGGTTGCATGATTAGCGTCGTCTCACTGCATTCCGACGAGCTTCCCTTTTCTCATTCACTGAAGGTAACAACTGCCACTAACTCTCTCCCACGATAATGCAGAAAGGTTGGATATGGCTAATGTCTAATGCCTGAGGTGGAAGTGGTGAATACCGAATTATTTGTCCGAGCAAAGCCATTGCACGTGTGCCATTTCATGTGGTGAGATTATCTGACTCAGCTACAGCAACTGAGCGTCTCCACATTCAGCGCACAACGAAAGCACACTGGAGGCACATGCAACAAGGGATGGCCGAAACAAGGAGGCAGAATCATTTGAATTTGGACAGAAAGCAAAACAAATCTACATCGTCCACCACATTGGGGGAGGCACCCCAGTACATATCCTAGCAATACTTGCTTCATGCATTCTAAACAAATACTAATGGGTCACTTGGTTTCAAGCCTTACAAGCAGCTTCACCCGTTGGAGTACTTTCACGTGTAGGTTAGCTCCCTGTCTTGCTCTATTAAACAAAGCATTACCTGCATTATTCAAAAATGCATTGCTGAATGGGACATTGATTAAGCATTGAGGAAGAGAAATGAATAAACGAGGGAGGAGTGGGAAGTGTGTACTTAACACGGAGAGAAGGACTGATTGTGCTTGAGAATACCTGTACCGCGGTCTGGTCTGACACATCCTACCTATCACCCACATCCAGCTAACACGTCCTGCAGTGGTTTCCTGCACCAAATAAATGATGGTCTTTTGCATTACCACATTGCGAGCATTATCATTTGAGCTGAGAATCAAGTTTGTCAAAACTTGTCGACGAATTCAGAAGGAAACCACTGGGAGGTGCGGACTGTGCTGTCAACTCGGGGTGAATCAATTCTCGTACAACTTTTGCGTCTGTAGTGGAGCAAGTATATTACTTTAATGGGGTGAGGCGCGCAGACAGTGTACGAAGTTACACCCCGACACCACTCCACTCCACACCACTAAATATTTACAAGTACTGTCACGAAACAAGTGTTCGTTAGGTTTCATCGTTGTCACGGTGACAGAATTTCAGCGTTGAAAATACATCCTGGGTGGAGTGACAAGTGTTGTTGCACAATTTTCCGCCTGTTTTACCCCAAACACCTCCTTGGATGAAGCAGAACTGTGATTCCTAATAAAGATGCTGCCAAATGTGAACGCCTTTTCAACGCTCCTCCTCCTCCTCCCTCCATGGCTTGACTGATGCATCACCTAAATTGCTGCTTTAAGCAGGGGATAATCAACAAAGTCAGCAGAGCAATATGGTAGGCACGAATTATGTGTCGCGCATGCATGTGTCGTGTGGGCTCGCGGAAGGAAATCCGATCGTCACACATGATTGACGGTGTTAGCAAACGTGGTAAAATGTCCTGCTTGTGTGGAACCTATCAGGGATAACGAGACACTGCTCTCATTAAAGGTCATTCACAAAATCGCACGATTACTGAAGAAAGCTGCAAGAGGTGTGAACTTCTTTGAAGTCTTGAAGAACTGAGAATGACTCTTCCCAACGACCCATTTGGCAATTCTCTTCCTCACATCTGCTTCTCAAGGTGCAGATCCTTTGACATTCTTAAGCTCACCTGACCCTACTGTGCTGTGTCGTATTGTATCAAGTAAATCGACCTCGATTGGAAGGATTCAGTTCTAAGTAGCACTTCACATCCACTACTTCACCAGCACCAATGCAAGGGCAGTCATGTCGGGTGACGTGGTGATCGCACTGTGCCAAGCATTATTCCCACATGTCACTGCTTCTTCTTCTTCCATTGACTAGTGTCGCCTACGTTGGCCAACAGCTGGTGCAATCACCTCCACTGTGGCCTCTCACTCCGCCGATTGTCAGGTTGGAGGCTCCAGTCTGCCCCAAACGTCCACCGTGAATGCCTGCACAAGCGTGCGGTCAGAGAGGAGCAGAAACGCACGCAGACTGGTGCGGTTGCTAAAATCACTAGCTAATAGGAAGTGGACAATTCAAGTCGCCAAAAATCGGTACAATTGTGCGTGATCAAATCAAGCAGTTAGCAGAGCAACACGAAGAGAAGCAAATGAACGCATTGTCTTCTGCCCACCATCGGGTTGCCTTCCACCCACGCCACTACAACAATGACAGACAAGTTGCAGTTGAAAGGACTCGGATCCAATGCGTCCATGAGCCAATACGTAAGGAGGCAGGAAGGTTAACCACCACAGGGACGTGGTAGTGGCTGAAGGAAAGCATTCAACGGAAGAAGGCGTGGAGTATGGGAGAGGGAGCTATGGTCTCTGAGGTGCTATCCTGATACAGCCCTGTTCTCAGGTTTGAGAATGCAGACTTCTGCACCACACAGATACGTCAGATAATAGTGCAAGGCTAGCATTGATTCTCCTCCTACATCCACCAACCTGCCAATGTCATGTCGTCAGTGACGACGGGATAGCTGACCTTGAATTTCGAATGTGTGATCCGATCCTTTGAAAGGAGAAGTAACACTGGGACAGAGAATGCATCCACAGTCTGCATAAGAGCTGAGGTGATGCCAGATTGCCTCAAAGGCCAGGTCGTCAGGCTAAAGCACAAGGAAGGAGAGCTGAATGCCCATGTAACCGAAACGAGGAGTTGAGCAAGCAACCAAACCATTGCTAGTGCACGGCGCACCCATTGAGAGGAGAATTCAGGCTGGACCCTGACGAGTACCAGTGCAGGTAGAGTAAGTGTCGTCATAACAGGTGGTAAGGAAGGCATTCGCCTGGCGGACACAGCACTCCGTGGCGGTCTCTTGATTAGGCCCTCGAATCAGGTAAAACCACGGTCAATGTAATGTTTAGTCCCATCTATTACCCACACCAGGTTTGCTGCATTTGCACTGAAAGATAGCATTCGTTCCTCAAAGTTACTCTCCTTGGAAATACTTACCATCCAGTCCAGTCTTCCTACCATCAAAGCGGATTTTTCGAAATTGATGCAGCTCAGATGCTACTTACAGTAAATTAAGTAGATGAGTTTACAAGCTATTCGTTATCATGGCAATTATGCGTGGAATATCAATCGCTGCCAACACAAACACTGATAATTAGCCCTTTTACAGTGGGCATTCAATACTTCGAGCCCCACACTATCATGCATTCTGAACAAATGTTGGGCGTTGTGAGTCACCGCAAGAGAAGGTGCCTTTCAATGCAACTCCAAAGAGATGAGCTATAAGGCAATGCTGTGGTGAGTAATGCTGGCATTGAATGGAGCCATGTAATATCAGGGGATGGCAGCACTAGACAACATTTCGAGGCACCGTTTGTTGGCACAGTTGTGGCTGCAGTTATGGCTGCGTGAACATGACACTGTCTGTCAACTTCTGCAATGAGAAGAGCATTTGAAGGGAGTCATTTGTTTAAGTCGTTCACTCTGCGCATTCAACCTTCTTCCTCCCATATTTGCAACGCGCTTAAGAGGCCGACTTCCGACTAAATGTCTTTTGGCAATAATTCTTGCTTTAGCTTTGGAGAATGTGCTAGTCTCAACCCTCGTGCCATGGCTTTCTGCCCTCCTGAATGGATAAGTAGAGACCATCCCCCCCACTAATGCGCCTTGCCTTGTAGCACCTACCACAACGCTTCCTAATTCCACATCGTTGACTCACTCTCTCCCTGCTACTTAATTAGGCACTTCAGTAGGTTGGGTAGGCAACACCGATTCCACTCTACAGAGCAGAGGTTCTACTTACCAATATCTTAAATACATCAATGAATCCACTCAGTTCCAGTGTCTTCTTTCATTTTACATTCATTATTCAATCAAAATCGCAGCACAACATCTTCCAACACCTTACATGCAAACCGTTTGGACGCTTTATTGCTCCTTATTGCGTCTTACTGCTTCCACACCTGATGAGACACACAGAAACGCTAGTTTGAGAGTGCAAGCTCCCATCCTGTCTAGGGTAGGCATAGTGGTGGTGCGAGGCAGAAATGCTAAGCACAAAGGAGTTGAGATGAAACGCAGAATACCCGAGCGCAAGGCAGTCGTCCATATCAAGGAAAAGTAAAATGCGAACTCAGACGACTGGCTACTCCAACGTCCACTTTTATTGTAAGGTGGCGGAAATCGAGAGGATTAGTTAATGCTAGGGTGGGTGCAGTAGACCATACACGAAATTGGTGGGTAGAGAGTGCATTGATTGTAGGCGACCTCAGGAGTGTGGTGGTTGAAGGGAATGCGTGGCAAACGTCGCCTCATTCCACCCAGCATAGCTTTGCTTGTCTCATTCGATGGAGATAACAACCAACGGGAAACATCTCACATGATGATGCAGAAGGCTGGTTGCATCGAGTACACCGACTGGGAGTGCCCACTGTAGGGGACTGTGCCGCACCTCTCAACGACTGGATGCAACTTTTCATCACTGAAATTGGTTCATGACAACACATTGCCGCCAATTATACTGCTTTCCCTCTCCACTACCCGAGGCTTTGGAAACGTGCGTTGCCAGCATGCAACGCTTGCAGATTTCAAGTGATGCTACACGGATGCATTGCCTTGCCTTGCCTTGCCTAGTTCTCCTCAGTCGACGAGTCTAATCACCCATCCTCTAAAGAGTTTGCAAATGCGAGCTTAGTTTAATTTGACACCAAAGAGCACGAGCATAACGGTGTTGGCACAATCCATCTGACGTCAGAGCACTTAAATACGTTCACATGGAAGTGTGAGAATGGGTGCGAAATTCAGTGGACCACAGACGAAACCGCGCATCTACCAACAATGCGTAGAGCTTCTGACTGAGTCAAGGAGAAGTCTTCGTGATGTGGACTTTACAAGCAACATTCATCGCATTTGGCCTCAGATTGGGAAGCGGCATTGGTGGCAGAACAAACCTCATCTCAGTCCGAAACTAAGCAAACTCGCAACCAATGAAACACAGCTGCTGTGACTAGGCTGGCGCAAGTGCTATTTACCGCTTCACCCAACCCATGTGCGTCAAAGCAGCCAACATTCCACTCATCCCTGTTAGACACTTCATCTTCGTTGTCACCTCCAACGAATGAGGAGTGTCTACCTCAATGGAATGCAGTGCGGTGACGCTCATCATGCAACCTCCTCAAACAACAACCACACCCAGTGCGTCACTCACATTCGATTCTCCGTCATCCACCGCATTCACATGTAGTCTGCGGCACTCATTGGCACAGAAGCGCAGTCTCTCGTCTTCACCACTTCCACTCCACACTACACGCACACACTGCCTGCAATCTGCTCTCACGTCTTCGTATTTTGTTGGCGTAACTGTCCACTCTCACCCGACTCATCCGTCAGCTTCAACTGCTTTCCATTTATGTCTTGCATTGCATAAGCATGTGATAACATCTGAAAACAGTACGAAATTATCAAATTTAATTCACAGCACGCAACATACTGAACGCGTTGACGAGATGAGTGGGCGTGACCGTGCCGCACGACTTTGTAGTCGACTTGCTATTTCGCCGTGTCAGTGGGATGGGGTTTCTCTAGTCCATACAACCCAACCGTTGCATTGCAACACAGACTTCCCCTTCATGCTTTCCTCTGTTGGCATTATGGTGAAAGCATCGTCGCATATGGGCATTAATATTCGTGTTTCTCAGTCATTCGTCCAACTACTCTCCTGTCGTCTGATGCGATGGGATATGGAAGTGCTAAGACCCGAGCCATAGCGAGACTCAACAGTCACATTCAACCTCCGCATACGAGGGTTAGTTAAAGGGAAGAGGAGAAGGAGAAAAAGACTTCATCTCTGGTGACAGCGCCGGTGGGCCTTCTCCCCATCAAAAGTGGTATGAGTTTTAAATGTTGGATGAAAACCGTTACTTTCTGTTTCAATTTCATTCAAAAGCCCTATGTTGCTGCAATGGTGTTTTGCGTAAGGATCACTTAAGGCTTTTTCAGATTTCAAAAGAGTGATGTGGTTGTTGAAAATAGTTTTATGCGAATAAACTTTGCCTTGAGATGGACCGAACATCAGCTAATGGCGTATGTGCCAAGAGTCTTTGATTTAAAGGGAGTTGGCGTGTGAGAAAGGCGACAGAGCATTTGTGCTACTTGAAGGCACATTACTGTGCGTCATGAATTTGTCGGCTTCTCACTGTTAGTGCTCTGACGTGCTGGGTTGGTGGTTAAAAAAATATAATGATGCCGAATGAACTAGTCAGCTAGCTGCCATTCATGGTGGGCAATGAGTAATGAAGTTGATAACGTCCCTTCCATCGCCTACTAACTGATAAAATTTATCCAGCTTTATGCTTTGAGTTTTCTCCCATTCATTTTGGGCGGTGGGATAAGAAGGTCTACCTACGCCTGCATGCAGGTTTGGGTACATGTCATCTAGAGGCTAAATTTACTATTTAATTATTACAGTAATGGAAGAAATATAAACATAGCATTTGGCGAGTGTTCACTACTCACATTTTGAGCTTAAATGAAAATGATTTGGCTAGATTACGCTTAAAAGGCACACATTTATGGCACTTGGCTGCTTTTTGACGGTGTCAGATGCTTGCTGCCACAAAGGCAAATGAATTCATGCTACTTTATCTACAGACGTTTTCAGAAATGGGGAAAATAAACCTGCTCTTGACTGAACATGAGAGAGCATTATGACAGGTTGACTCAAAACTTGTTGGCGTCGTAGTCATTGAATGCTGCCAATGATAAGGAGGTCCTTGCTTCTCCATTAGAGGTGTACTTGAAATTGACATCATTGGCTGTGAGCAGTGAGGTACTTAGAGTGCTTCCAGTACTGCAGTTATTTGGTGCTTCACTGCTGTTGCTTGCGAACTTCTCGGGTGGGCGACTCATAGTTTGGCAAGTAAGTCGCAGTGCCAATTTTAACGGGCAAAACAGTACCTACCAAACTTGCGTCTAAACTCATGTTGTTAAACAATTAAGGGATTTTACAAGATTGTTTACCTTTTGCAGAATTTTTCACTTGTACGGTTCGCTATGAGGATTCACTGCCGACGAGTGACCATCTCGCAATTGGCTTTTATTTTGTCACTGACCGCTTTTGCCTTTTGCATCATTTGGAAGATCAATGGAGAGGAAGGTGTCGATGGAGAACCGCAAGAATATTTGGAATATTTTGCAGCAATTGATTCACCTCTTCACCCGAGATGCAAAACTTTTCGCCAAAAATTCCCAATTGTCGAGGAAAGGGGTGGAGATATGGACATAGCATTTACATTGGTGGTTCACAAAGACGCAGTACAGATAGCTCGGCTGATGCAAATGATTCATCGGACGAACAATTACTACTGCATTCACCCTGACCTACGTTCTTCCCAGCTATTTGTGCAAGCTTTGAAGGGCATCTCAACCTGTTTTGGTCCAAATGTTGAACTTGTCCCATTGGACCAACGAGTTGAAGTGAATTGGGGCGACGAGAGTGTTCTGAAACCTCAGCTAATCTGTGGAAAACAAGCACTTCAAAGACATACCTCGTGGAAGTACTTGATCAACTTGGTAGGACAGGATTTTCCCCTTCGAACCAATTTAGAATTGATCGCCGCGCTAAAGGCTCTGAATGGCTCCAATCTCATTGAATCACTTTCCATAGATAAATACAAACACTGGGTAGGAAATGCAACGTTGCCACTTGGAGTGAGTGATCCCCGTGCTTCTTTTCTTTTTACACGTCAAAGGACTTCCATCTTATTGCTTTATACTACTTCAGGCCAAATGGTACAAGGGCTCTATTTACGGCGCGTACCTTCGTGAGTGTCTAGCAGAAGCAATCCTTGGGAGTAAGGTGGAGGCGATACGCAAAGTGATGCTTCAACATAAGGCTTTCGACCATCCGGATGAATTATTCTTCCCTATCCTTGCCTACAATTCGCATCTCCAACTTCCCGGATCCTTTCTCATTGCTCCAGTTCCAAGTTCTGAGTCACGATTCCATCACCTTGGAAAATATGTTATTTGGTTGGGTTACAACATATCCTGTCCCACTAAATACGTTCGTGGCGTGTGTATTTTGGGAGAAGAACATGTTGATCAGTTGAAAAGGGCTCCGCATATCTCAGCCAACAAGTTCCACGTTGGATTATATCCAGAGGCCTATAGCAAAATGGAACGGTGGTACTTTGATAAAGTACAAGACTTCGTAGTGCGTTTGCAGGTGAGAAAGGAGGAAACAAGATAGCGTTGTTTAAACGTGATACCGAGAGCAAGAAAGAGCGGCGTAAACGGCAGGATCAAAGTGATGCTTGGAATAAGAACCAGTAGACCTTTCAATTGTACTTTATCAAGGTACCACCGTTCCATTTTGCTATAGGCCTCTGGATATAACCCAACGTGGAACTTGTTGGCTGAGATATGCGGAGCCCTTTTCAACTGATCANGTACTTTATCAAGGTACCACCGTTCCATTTTGCTATAGGCCTCTGGATATAATCCAACGTGGAACTTGTTGGCTGAGATATGCGGAGCCCTTTTCAACTGATCAACATGTTCTTCTCCCAAAATACACACGCCACGAACGTATTTAGTGGGACAGGATATGTTGTAACCCAACCAAATAACATATTTTCCA
>LWMK02000193.1:92501-120457 GCA_001693075.2 Taenia saginata
TATGCCTACCCTAGACAGGATGGGAGCTTGCACTCTCAAACTAGCGTTTCTGTGTGTCTCATCAGGTGTGGAAGCAGTAAGACGCAATAAGGAGCAATAAAGCGTCCAAACGGTTTGCATGTAAGGTGTTGGAAGATGTTGTGCTGCGATTTTGATTGAATAATGAATGTAAAATGAAAGAAGACACTGGAACTGAGTGAATTCATTGATGTATTTAAGATATTGGTAAGTAGAACCTCTGCTCTGTAGAGTGGAATCGGTGTTGCCTACCCAACCTACTGAAGTGCCTAAATAAGTAGCAGAGAGTGTGTGAGTCAACGATGTGGAATTTGGAGGCGTTGTGGTAGGCGCTACAAGGCAAGGCGCATTGGTGGAGAGGATGGTCTCTACTTATCCATTCAGGAGGGCAGAAAGCCATGTCACGGGGNTGTATTTAAGATATTGGTAAGTAGAACCTCTGCTCTGTAGAGTGGAATCGGTGTTGCCTACCCAACCTACTGAAGTGCCTAAATAAGTAGCAGAGAGTGTGTGAGTCAACGATGTGGAATTTGGAGGCGTTGTGGTAGGCGCTACAAGGCAAGGCGCATTGGTGGAGAGGATGGTCTCTACTTATCCATTCAGGAGGGCAGAAAGCCATGTCACGGGGGTTGAGACCAGCACATTCTCCAAAGCTGAAGCAAGAATTATTGCCAAAAGGCATTTTGTCGGAAGTCGGCCTCTTAAGTACGTTGCCAATGTAGGAGGAAGANGTCGGCCTCTTAAGCGCGTTGCAAATATGGGAGGGGGAAGGTTGAATGCGCAGAGTGAACGACTTAAACAAATGACTCCCTTCAAATGCTCTTCTCATTGCAGAAGTTGACAGACAGTGTCATGTCCACGCAGCCATAACTGCAGCCACAACTGTGCCAACAAACGGTGCCTCGAAATGTTGTCTAGTGCTGCCATCCCCTGATATTACATGGCTCCATTCAATGCCAGCATTACCCATCACAGCATTGCCTTATAGCTCATCTCTTTGGAGTTGCATTGAAAGGCACCTTCTCTTGTGGTGACTTACAACGCCCAACATTTGTTCAGAATGCATGATAGTGTGGGGCTCGAAGCATTAAATTCCCACTGTAGCTTGTAAACCCATCTACTTAATTTACCGTAAGTAGTACCTGAGCCGTATCTACTTAGAAAAATCCGCTTTGATGGTAGGAAGACTGGACTGGACGGTAAGTATTTCCAAGGAGAGTGACTTTGAGGAACGAATGCTATCTTTCAGTGCAAATGCAGCAAACCTGGTGTGGGTGATTGATGGGACTAAACATTACATTGACCGTGGTTTTACCTGATTCGAGGGCCTAATCAAGAGATCGCCACGGAGTGCTGTGTCCACCAGGCGAGTGCCTTCCTTACCACCTGTTATGACGACACTTACTCTACCTGCACTGGTACTCGTCAGGGTCCAGCCTGAATTCTCCTCTCAATGGGTGCGCCGTGCACTAGCAATGGTTTGGTTGCTTGCTCAACTCCTCGTTTCGGTTACACGGGCATTCGGCTCTCCTTCTTTGTGCTTTAGCCTGACGACCTGGCCTTTGAGGCAATCTGGCATCACCTCAGCTCTTATGCAGACTGTGGATGCATTCTCTGTCCCAGTGTTACTTCTCCTTTCAAAGGATCGGATCTCACATTCGAAATTCAAGGTCAGCTATCCCGTCATCACTGACGACATGACATTGACAGGTTGGTGGATGTAGGAGGAGAATCAATGCTAGCCTCGCACTACTATCTGACGTATCTGTGTGATGCTGAAGTCTGCATTCCCAACCTGAGAACAGGGCTGTATCAGGATAGCACCTCAGAGACCATAGCTCCCTCTCCCATACTCCACGCCTTCTTCCGTTGAATGCTTTCCTTCAGCCACTACCACGTCCCTGTGCCTACAATTCGCATCTCTAACTTCCCGGATCCTGTCTCATTGCTCCAGTTCCAAGTTCTGAGGCACGATTCTATCACCTTGGAAAATATGTTATTTGGTTGGGTTACAACATATCCTGTCCCACTAAATACGTTCGTGGCGTGTGTATTTTGGGAGAAGAACATGTTGATCAGTTGAAAAGGGCTCCGCATATCTCAGCCAACAAGTTCCACGTTGGATTATATCCAGAGGTCTATGGCAAAATGGGACGGTGGTACTTTGATAAAGTACAAATTGAAAGGTCTACTGGTTCTTATTCCAAGCATCACTTTGATCCTGCCGTTTACGCCGCTCGTTCCTGCTCTCGGTATCACGTTTAAACAACGCTATCTTGTTTCCTCCTTCCTTACCTGCAAACGCACTACAAAGTATTGTGCACAAATACTTAATCATTTCTTAGAACATTAAATACATCGCTAAAAAATAAATTTTTCGCTTCGTAAAATACAAGAACTGCCTCACATTCATTTGAAAGTTAAGAACAAAATCACAGCGCGACTGTCTATTATGAACGCAAAAGAACAAATTCGGGCATGCAGAGACATTTATAAGAATAGTCGCATGCCCTTCCACGTTAAACGTAATAATTCGCCATAAGATAGTTCAATCAAGATAGCAGGTTTGGAATGTTTCAAACATTGCTCAATCTAAGAAGGCTTGCTGAAACTCGAAGGAAAAAAGCACACAATTGGAGAGCAACGTTATTTCATTTACTGGATAGGCGTGCTGTTCAACGCGATTAGCACTGGTGGAAATTCGCGTCGTAACAGGCGATGGCGACATCGAAAGTGGACAGAAATGCTGCATTTCATTGCTCATATATAGGCAGGAAGGCGATCTCGGGAAGCACCTCAGAGGGCAGCATGAAACAGTGTCCCTGTGAAAATAGGGACAAAATGGTTCAGATTCGCCTTTCAATCGAATGGACTATTTTAAGGGAACTAATTCAGGTGGTACCAAATACTTGCGATTGTAGGATGGAGCGCTTAATTGCCCACAAATAAGATGCAGACATAAATAGCGCATCCTACTCTTTGCAGTCTCAATCCGAACCTTTGCATTTCTCGACTGCTGATGGTGTAGGTCTGCGGCGAGTCAAAACGCCTCGTTTTTCGCCTTATTGTGCAGCACTACCCTCTCGGTCACTCCGTCTCCCTCCACCGGCGGCGTGAGGAGTTGTGCCACATTCTTCCATCAGGACATCTTGGAAACGAGGTCGCAGAACGCAATGGATTAGCTGAATTAATGAGGTAGATTCAAAAGGCATCTAGTTAGTATTTGGACTACCTTGGCGTGCTGTACTCACGCGGCCGCCAACCCTATCAACCGCATCATACTATTCAATCACCTGTCGCGTATTAGCTTTGCTTGGGCAATCACATAAAGGCGTCATTTTCGTCAACCCTTTATTGGCAGATGCTCACCAAATATTCCGAGAGTTGGTACAGTGCAGAGAGAACTAGACATCGTGTTTCCTTATCTGCTAGCAGAGTCAGGCTTGCAGCTGGGCGACCACAGAGGCGAAGGGCGTGGCAAATTTGAAGTCCCTCAACACGAGACATTTGTGAGAGAGGTGCACAAAAAGATAGGTGCAAATTGGCACTATTTAGGCAGTTGTACTGATTACGATAATTGTCACTTAAGCCTTGTCTTCAAACCATTCCAACATGTATTTGTTACTGTCCAATTTCTTGAATTTAGTTCGGCGGAAAAGCGCATTTCTTTTCAATGGTCTGAGAATATCACACAATGCTTAATCTTCATCATCGTTACCTTCATCACCGTGAAGGACAGGCGTGCGCCTATAAGGTGGTGCCTCCACCCTCCAATGAGAAACACAAGTAGTCCCTCCAAATCAATTCTCACTAGAGCGGTGTACCACCATTTCGGCTTCAGTGTCACGTCAACTCATGACAACAAAACATTAGTTAGTCCTGTGTGATGGTGAAATTCTTTCAGAAAATTTACTTGACAAAATGTCAGAACACAGACAATAAACCATCTTGTCTTAGACATAATCAAAGTGATGTCTTCTTACAAGATAGGCTAAAATAAGCACATCACTCGTAACTACTCTTTACGTGTTTGGCCTCATCGATGGCATTAATTTCGGGTCGAATGACGTGCGAACAGCAGTGGAGCTGAGAAAGTAGTCCCATGTATACTTTTCGAATAGCATCTATAAAGATGTAGTATCAGCCACGAGAAATGTTCCAAAATGTTTTACCAAAGGCAAAAGACGCCTTTGATGCCGTAGCAAAGAGAATATTACATTTTCTCAATAATTGGGTGTCATGAGGCGAAGTATTGGGATCGCAGATCAATGTGAACATGCAAGTCAAGTTCTTTGTCATCGAGTGATTCATTCGTGAATCAAAAACCACGAAAGTGGTCGTTTCGGCACAGAAATGCAGGGTGCTTTGGACGAAATGTCATTTCCAGGCATAATCGCATCGACTGAATCAAAAAGCTTAAGTCAACTTAGGGATGCAGAAGAGCAACAGCTAAAGGTGCCCAAGAACGTTTGATGTGTTTAAGGTTTGAGTCATAGCATCTCCACACCCAATATTATCGGGTCATAGGCGAGTAGTTAGGCAGGTACTACTGTTCATGTGCAGTAATATCTTCGCTGTGGTCACAATATAAAGTAAATGTCTGAATTGTAGTCCGTGTAGCAATTGAGTTGTATTGCTTACCGAGTTCTCCGCACCGACACCGAGAATCAGCACACCGTTTACGTAGTTGGAAGGCACGACCGTGCCCGCTCAACTTGCTGAAGCATCACTCTATTCTAGGTGAAAGTGGACAGACACTACTCAAATTAAGTGGGAAAGTATTTGCGCACGTTAAAGTGCTCCATCTCACTGAGGGTGCAGAAACATTCATCCGAATTAATGTGAATGTTGGGAACGCGAATTCAACAAGGGTTAGGTGCTCAACTACCGCTCCTCTTGGTAGAGCCAAATTAAAGCCCTTTTTGACTTGATATGCCCCGTGCACTAATGGCTTTGCCATTAAACGTACGAACTTTGAAAGAGTCGACAGATCCTTACCACAATGTGCATGGGTGACCGAACTCCCGATTTTCTGCTACTCACGTGAAATTCACGGATGAGTCTGCTAACCGCAAGCACATTGACACACAGTAGCCAAATTCTCTTGTGCTTTAAGTTGCCGAATACAGTCCAATTTGCAAAAAACATAGACTTACCTATAAAACTAAGTTATCATGAGATCATGTTCGTCATCTTAGTATAAACTTGAAGCAACAAGCCGAAGGGGAGGGAAGAGAAACGAACGTTGAATAGAGGGTCTTCCTTGCTCCGAACACGATGTCTAGAAGATGTTCATTGGAATGAGTGGAAGAGTTTTAGTGACAAGTTGTAGTAGGAGTCTTCGTAGTCACCAAAATGCTGGTCGTCGTGTTAGTACATTTGCTTTAATAACATTCGTCCCGTCCTCACTGGAAAGCTCGAATGTGCCATCAACTTTTGTCCTACTCTCGTTGAAACACGTTGTCTAGCAGAGATCGTGGCAGTCCGATGGAGAAGATGAGGTGGATGCTGATACTGGTGTGGGAAAAGTGGTAGAGTTGGCGCAGATGACCTCTCTCCTCAAATTGGTTGACTCCTGGCTTGTAAACAGCTACCACGTTCGGATGGAGCAACCCACCAGTGAGCCCAATTTTGGCCTGTACAGGTGTTAGAGGAGAGCAAACAGAGGAGGAGCTTGGAGAGATCGGATCCGTGGATTGAAGACAGGGGGCTAAATTAAGATTGCTGAGTTATGAAATATGTCTCGTGGACCCAAGTTTCCTCAGAGATCGGAAGTTCATGATGGAACTAATAAATGGCGATTTGTGTACCCATAGAGGCAGTCATGTACAAAGCAACTACATCAGGTAATGGATGTTATCCACCCACAGTAAGACGTTAGCATGGAAAGATGTTTGGGATTCTCTGCTATTTGTACGCCCTTACCTGTGAAATTGGTTTGCCATTGGTTATGGATTGTAGTTTCTCCCTCAAAGGAATGGACTGGGGATAGAGTTGGTAGGCCCAACGATCGAAATTGGGCAACCACTCGGCATCTGAGATGCTTGCTAACTCCTTGAACCTCGAGCGTCTGCTGCTTCCATTTATTCGCATTTTCGGGTTTTCCGCAAAGCTCTTGTAGCACAGATGCAGCACGTATTGGCCGATCGGAGTCACCAAAATGGTGCCGTTCCATTGACAATAGGTGTTGTAGTAGGGTAGGTAGGCAACCTTATCCTTTGTGGCACTGATTTTAAAGTAGATAGCATAGGCGCTGAGAGCGTAGATTAAATACACACAGAGGATGAGCAATGACACTTTTTACTTTGTAGAGGAAAAGGAAGGAGCAGAAAATCGCAATGGTTAGCATTGAGATGAGCTGCATGTGCTTCAATGAAGAGTTGAGATCATTTGTGCATGCTCCACATACATGTGTGTCTTGTCAGGGACTACTCAATGTGAGCTATAACGTTTCACACTTCGCCGTGATGAGGTGACGTGTCAGCGATACTGGCTACTTGAATGGTTGCGTCCGCCTCACAGCGTCATCCCGCCGTGTGTGAGTAGAAACACAGACCGTCACACCTCACCCCTATCATCGACTGCGGCACCACACTCCGCACACACCTCTCCGCCTTAGCGTTCAAGTTGCTTTGAGCAAGCGAGATCGCAAGTTAAAATGCATCTACTTAGTGCAAACACGGCCTGACATGTTACCGATTAGTCCAACCAGTAGTTTTACCCATTTGCTTGCTTCAGCTCATACAAGAATCCACGTGCCGAACGATGCCAGTGCGAATGATTCATCGGACGAACAATTACTACTGCATCCACCCTGACTTGCGGTCCTCTCCCTCAACTTGTTTTGATCCAAATGTTGAACCCGTCCCATCTGACCAACAAGTTAAGATGAAGTGGGACGACGAGGGTGCTCTGAAACATCAGCTAATCTGTGGAAAACAAGCACTTCAAAGACATGCCTCGTAGAAGGACTTAATCAAATTGGTGGGACGAGAATTGCCCCTTCGAACCAATTTAGAGTTGGTTGCTGCGCCAAAGGCTCTGAATGGCTCCAATCTCATTGATTCATTCTCCATAGATGAATACAAGCACTGGGTAGGGAGTGCAACGTTGCCACCTGGATTGAGTGATCGCTGTGCTTCTTTCCTTTTTATGCTTCAAAGGAATTCCATTTTATTGCTTCATTCAACTCCAGCCCAAATGGTACAAGGGCTCTATTTACGGCGCGTACGTTCGTGAGTTTCTAGCAGAAGCAATTCTTGAAAATAAGGTGGAGGCGATACGCCAAGTAATGCTTCAGCAAAAGGCTTTAGGCTATCCGAATAAATTATTCTTCCCCACCTTTGCCTACAGTTCGCATCTTAAACATCGCGGATCCTGTCCTATTGCTCCAGTTCCAAGCTCTGAGGCACGATTCAATTATGCACACAGATTCAATCACCTAAGTTTTTTCCGCCACAATGTGTCAGAATAAGTGTAGGAGGGGATCGGGAAGAGGTAATGAAGAGTACAGAAAAGTGGCAGTTATGGTTATTTCCAGTGCATTTTAATCTATGTCAAGCGCAATTTCATCGCCACGCCGTTTCAAAATAATTTGTATGACACCTTCGCAAATGCTCGGTCCATTTGTCCATAGCGCAGGTTGCGGTTCTACAAGATCCATGAGCTAGTTTAATTTTCTTTACTTTATTACGTATATCTCGTAGGGATACTTTAAAAACTACCGAAAATTTTCATTACATCTAAGAACTGCTATGGATATGCCTACTTTGAATAGAATACTCCGGTTTCCCAGCTAGATTATGGCATTATAACATCACCAAGGGTAGTCCTCTTTCAAAATGAAATCACTAAGTTGTTTTAAATTTTACACACCTTAATCTCATGAATCACATACTGTGCATACAGCAAGTGCGAAACCGACGAATGGCGGGTAGAAAATAATGTCTGAACAACCAATCATTGCAATATCGTGAGCACGACTTGTGCGTATGTATAGAGTTAACCAATTTATAATAGTCCATGTTGACAGTTAAGCCTGATTCCCCTAAGGTGAGTTATTACCTCCCTTTGTTAAACTACAGTTAACTGGAAGTATCACTAATTGAAGCACCATCCATTGGTAGAATGGAAATTAAGGACAAATAGTTGTAAAAGTATTCCACTGATGAGCGCATCAACTAATAGGATAAGGGCCACGTGGTAGTGACGTTCTGTGACGCACTGCGATCCCCACAAAGTCTGATAGCATCGTCGTTTAAGCAGACTGATGCGAAATAACGTTGGGCGGACCATACTCACTAAGTAGATTCGGTCCAAAACCTTAAATGTGAGCACCAAAGTGGTCCTAGCATGTGTGAGTTGGTCGCCATCATCACCACCGCTACCGTGAACGCCACAATTGTAATTTGTGTATTCGACATCTCTGACTACACCAGGCCACAGAGTACTGTGGACGTCGATTTCAAAGCTTGGGCACAATGGGTTCCATCGAAGAATTAGAAAGGCCAAACATCTGCCACAGCAATTCATGCATTTTAAATCCAGACCAAGACCGTAGCAACACCAGCCGAAAAATAACAGCACTCTGAATAAGCTGCTCTAAAATTCAAATGTGAAACTGCTCTCACGTTAAAGAATAGCATAAAAATACTGATGTTTACAAGTAAAGTAAACAACAAATTGCATTTACTTTCCAGATAACTTCCAACTGCGAATTCCCGTACAAGTGGCACATGTGTCGGGGACGGATCTGGGCTTCATTTGGCAGCACTAAATAAATCCAACGATTCAAAGCCGAAGAAGCGCCTTGATCCAATCAACCAGCCCCTACAACTTGGTGAGTTGGAGGCCACAAAGGGCAGCCATTTGAACTACCTGATGCAAACAAGGCTTAAGGCGAAATGGCACAGCTTGCGCTAATTGCAACATAAGCATTGAAGTTGCTTCACCTGCCTAGTTAGTTTGAAGATAAATGAGTCCAAGAAGTGGCACTTTACTTTCACGCAATTAGTGACGACCATCTGAAAAACTGTTGTTTCTTCTATTTCATAATTGCATGTAAAAAATAATTGCATGAAACCTCCTCAACGATTTACTCAAACTAACATTGTATTTTGATGTTTTCTTCAAAAACATCTGTTATCCTCTCATTTCTCAGTAAAAGGAATTGAATATCAAGACGACGGCGAATCAGGTCTACGATGTCCTGTTCTCTGGGAATGTTCTCCTCAATTTCGTACCAGCAAATGTCTGAGGTGTGTTAGTCTCCCAAAGAAATTCATTTGTCTTTCTCGCGGATTTTCACAGCTGTAATGCCTCCACTTCGTCGACGCTATTCTGTGACCGTACGATCTGATGGCGACATGGCTGCTGCATTTAAACTGGGGGTGTATAAGAACGCTTCTTCGATCGCTTGCCTCCTGCGTATGGTCCGTTCCGTAAACAACCCTACTGCATCCATTATAACCACCGTTCTTTCGCCCACTCCTAAAGGTCGCCAGCGGATGTCAAACGGGATGTGTTCTCTTGAAGATTCGCCCCTTTCCTTAGTGGGTTCCGGCAACCTCACTGATGTAATCCTTACCCCAGCATGTTTGGTAATTGCAATCACAGATTCTTTTGGATTTTCAAATGATACAATCTAAGCGATAAGAGTTTAGCACTTTAACGTGTTTGGTCCTCGTTACCGCAATATTTAGTGATGCAAGTTAATGTGCTAAAATATCCCATCTTACTGTCGAATGTGTGGAGGACAAGTTTTTCGTGCTACTCTTAAATGAACGTGTGTGTGTGTGTGTGTGTGTGTGTGTGGTACTCTCCACCGCTTCGGCTCCATCACAAAGTTGTCTAAGGTTTTGTTTTAATGCTGAGTCAGGCATGTCTCTGATTGCGTGTTTAAGTTTTTGCTTAAAAAGTGTTAAGCGATTAGATTTTGCGACTAGCACTGCATTAATTTTGTGGAAGCTGACGAAACGCTCTTGCGATTTTTTGTTTAAAATCAAAGCAATAATTATCCTTACCTTTAGGTAAACTTTACTGGTTTTTTTCAATCGCGCGTTCCTGGTTGACAAAGCATCACTCTTTGTGAAAAATTTATTTGGAATTTTGCACGAAGAGCAAAGAGCAAAAAAATACTTCCAACTCTTATTAAGAGGATCCGCTGCAAGCCTTCAGAACTGGTGGCTTTGCAAAGTTGCTTTCTAGAGGAAATCCTCGGCCCAAAGTATCTGCGATGTGGCCCTACATGGAATCCCTTTGCATCGTCTGTTCTGCAAAAGGAACTACTATGTCGGTACTGCCTCAACGTCTTCATTTACCGAAACTTGCTTTTCTCTGTGTTTCAAAACACCTCATATTAGCATTTATCACCCTTCGGGAGTGGGCGAAGCAGTGGTGGTCTAAATGGATGCAGTAGTGTTTGTTTACGAGATGGACCATGCACAGGAGGTGAGCAATCTAAGAGGCGTTCTCACGCACCTGATTCGCCGTCGTCTTGGCATTCCACTTTATTTCGCTGAGAAATGAAAGGGCAGTAGATGCTTTTGAAGAAACAATGAAATGTGAGGAACAACGTTTTCCACTTAAAAGCTTTCCTCTTTCACTGTATACTCCTTTCTAGTTAAAAATCCCAGACAGTAGTAGGTGCTTTCAATCATCCCAAGCACTTGTTGCCAACTTTGATTCACTGTGGTTGGGGTAAATCACTTGACACACCAGAGTCGACAAGCGAACTCGTGAATGCTGTGCTTTTAATGGTCAGAACTCGTTGGAAGTGAACCAAAGGCAAGGATCACTTGGGGTTGCATCGAATCCTGGAAAAAGGTTAGGTCATGTCATACATTATGCAGTGCATGGGTCGTGTGCATGCCTTCGTGGACCAATGGCAGCTAATGTTACCTATTATTGCATTCGTGTATGCTTAAATGAGAATTAAATCCTTGTCCAACTGATCAGTGCAATTGACACAACCTTAATGTAAGTAAAATGTGCCAACAATTAATCATTGATTGTGGAAGGAGAAGGAATTTTGAATGTGAGATTGAGTGCATTGAGTTGCGGTTGCATAATCCACAAAAGTTATGCTATTGACAAAAGCCCAATTTTGCCGACTGCTTTTGAATGCTCTAAATTGTCTGCTTTGCTATAGGTGGTAATATTGTTGTCTGGAAGGTATTAGGTCGCCCATGAAATGCGGAACTGCAAATAAAAGGGTTTTGTGGCTATACAAAAATGCGATCGCATCGGCTGCTGATGGTGGAGGTAGAGGAATGTAACTGACTTGGGCGTAAGTCCTATGCTGCGGGGCATTACGGGAATGCAAATTTACCCAATTTCACATTTGGCAAAAGATTTTCGTAGTCAATAAACACCCAGACGTGACTCAGAGGGAAGAAGTGATACTGTCAAGTGAGAGTCAGTTGTACGACTAGTTTTGCTGTGTAGTGGTACCACTCGGAATTGGCTCGTAATGGAGAGGGAAGTCCACACTTTGCCGTCGAGACTAGTGGCTGCTACTGCGTCCCATATTACTGACCGAGTGTTAACTGACGCCTTTGCCACCGATGAAGTTGACCAACCTCTGTATGCATTAAGTTGACCAACCTCTGTATGCATTTTATCTCTAACACCGATTCCACAGACTAACTCTCCAAGCCCCTCACACGCAAAGTTAATTCGCCCAGATGCATCGTGATCATTTGGTTTCCTGACCCGAGCAATCCTGACCAACGACTGACCACTCTTCATCCATAGGCATTTTCGGCTGAGATCTGTTTCTCTGACATTGCCGGCTTTGATAGTACTTCTGAATTCTTCCTCACACTCAGCTCACACAAGCTTACAAAGCTATCGTCTGGGATAAAAAGCAAAGGAGTTGAGTGTTTTAAAGAGGCCACTTGTCCGCCTGGCCAAAACGAAGTAAAAATAGAGAAGAAAATGGAATTTTTTTTTGATTTGCATTCGGTTATGATAATGAATCTGTTGACTGTATTGACACGCCCCGTTATTTCAGCAGCTCAATTTCTTCGCAATATACAGACCTCATTCTGAGTTTACAGACCTCATTCTGTAGTAATTTACCGAAAATTGCCTTTTTTTCAGATTGCAAAGCCACTAATGTCATTGGGTAGCTTGTGGAACTGCCTCCTAGGTGCACCCTCGATGAGCGGTGCTGACAGTGAGCACTAGCGATGGCGTTGATCTATCTACGTCTTTCAATTCGTTCGATAACAGAGAACTTCCCACCAAGAGCTATAGCCTTGTATAACTTGGTCGGAATTTCTTACAACTTACAAAAACGCTTTTTATTTGCGATCACAAACAAGATGTCACTTCTGTAGTTTCATGCTGACTTCAATCGAACCATCAACTTACAATAATCCCAAAACGCACTAACCAATCTGGTTGTACTTTGATGCTGTGCTTACTGAGCTCAAAAAGTGCTATGTGGTTGGGGTATGGATTTTCAAATTAGAGGATGCTATTAGCAAAAAGGCCACGGATGCATCAAATGCTAATCCCCTCTGGACGCTGTCCTCCCTCAAGACGCAAACTCTCCCAATAGTGCCATCACAGGTGGTATCTCTAGCACCCACCATGGCAGCAGTACCTTCCTGTGTGTCTTCGGTCTTAAAGAGGAAAACGTGTAACTCTATTGCTGCATTATTTGTTTGGATCCTATGAGGTTTTGCCTGCTTGACGGTACCACAATAACTTGTCCTATCTTTGTGATAAAAACTGTCCTCCCCGAATAAATTGTGGTTTATGTGCATGAAAGATGAGAATGACTAAAAGACCTTAGAGCACTAGTTCAGTGCTTCTGAATAAATGTTCTTCTTGCCGAACTTGCCTTGAACACTTTTTCCAGGTCCACACTGTTCAACTTGGGCTGCGGTATTAGCAATGCCTTCTGGGAAATGTTGAAGAAAGTAGTGTTTATGGACCGCAAAAATTGGCAGTGATTGGAATGCGACAGGAAGCAATGGACCTGCCCTTACTGTGTCAGGATGTACAGCGTAGCAGAGTGTGCCAGTTGGGTTGTTCTGTCTCGTCGATTTTCTAATTTTAGCTGGGAGTCTGTATGCCACCTTATGCGCTGCGCGTACTGTCACACTCAGTAAACCATTTCAGTGAGGAAAAGGGTCCTTAAATTCTTTAAAACTAAGAACAGGGAAGAGTAAAAGGAACTTTGATGTTTACAATAATTGATCCGATTGGAACCTCAAAGCATTCACCCGGAGGCCTACAAAGTATTCACAAATAACATCAGAACTTTTGTTAGCCACCGCAACATCCAGAATCACATTGGCGTTTTTTCTATTCATAAGGTTCTTGTGGTCCTGACTCACATATAGGAATAATTTTGACGGTCCGAGGTGGAAGAGAATCGTTTTGTACTGTCGAACCACGATGCGAAGGTGGTCCACTTTAACAGGTAGAGCCGCGAAGGAGCTCAAGAACTGCTCACCCGAATGTATTCCGCATATCACATAAAGCATACAAGATAAATCAACAAGCCTCGCAAGGGTAAGAAGGACTCTAACAGTTTCAAATCAGCGTACCCTGAGAAAGCCGAAAATCGGTGCCTCCATCAGTTGATGGCAAAAGTGGTAGCAGCACCTCGTGTTGTACTGACTGCGAATAGCGATTTTACGTTTTGTGCAGTCTGCCACTGAGAACGTGAGGCAAGCAGCTTCCTTAGTTGTTTTGTCATAAGTTTTGGTGTTTTTTCTGCCTATTAGATAAAGAAATGAACTGTTGGGTCACAATGTGTCTTCTAATTGTAAAGTGTGAAAAGGTATACTACTGTCACAACAATATCAGGTGTAGCAAGTGCGTCAGTTGAGACACAGTTAAGCAGGGCGGCAGACAAAGGCCATTAATGTACACTGTAGACTTGGGGCAATGCTCGGCATTGGAGGTGATTTTGATCACAGTGGCTCCCAGCTCAAAAGCAGCACGGTGAACCTCCAGTCCGAAGTTACAATGGACACATGAAATTGCCAAAGAGATTACCATTCCCCTAGGAAAGGTGGAGTCAGCACAACCATTAACGAACAATCGCAGGTTTGAAAGCCAACGCGTTCTGGATACCAGAGGGGTCTTTCACTTGCAAATAAACCCGAAGAATTGATTTATTTGTAATTAGCGTTTTGAAAGGGAAGATCAGTGTTTCTACATCGAGCTATGAAACCATCACATTCAAGAATGAAAAGGGACATCAAAACAACTGGCGCATGCCGATGCAACACTGCAGCACGGAAGAAGCAGTATGGTAGAATTTCTTAAAAGGATTAACTTACGTTGGTGCTCCTTTCCGCTGCCACTCTTTAAACGCACCAGTCAATTATGCCAACTGCTAAAGGTATTTCGCACTTCTGGAAATGTATGCTTTATTCTTTTACCTTCAGCCGCATTGCTAAAACAAAGAGAAAGCCTAATTTGTTTGAATTACAAGTAAGCTCATTTTAGCTTAAAGAAGTGCTTGATGAAACATGCCACTCGAGGCAAAGTAGAGGTGCTGCTTGGTGCAAACTGTAAAACCAAATAAGGCATTGCGCTGCTTAAGTTGGATTTAAGCACTATGCTTTAATTTCGTCACGTAATATTCACTTTCTTTTCAAAGACGTCTTCAGCTGTTGAATGTAGGCCTAAAAGGCACATTAGTTTTGTCCAATCGAAAGTTGGCAAGACTTCATCTCCATTCTGGCACTGGAGGTAAGCCGTACACTTTCTTTCGTACACAAAACATAAAAAGGAAATGGCCTTATGCAGTCACTGCATTCGCGCTTTATTGTATGTGCCAGTTTGGAAACTGCATGTTCCTAATCATTTGGAATGTGGGTGAACTCATGGGTGTGGTGAGTTAAGAGGAGGCATAACGACTCTTGTCCTATTAGTTGGAGTTGACAACACACAAGAACCGTCTCACCCAAACTAGGTGTGCCTAACTTGCGATGACTGAGATGGAACTACTGAATATCAGCCCATTTAATGCAAGCTGTGCCTCAGTTGTCTTTCATTATGCCTAAGAAGTGCCGATTCCTGCACATTAATCTTTCATTAGCATCGTCTGATGAATCACACGCATCAGTCGAACTACCTGTGAACAACCAGCATAAATGCTGTGTCCATGCCTCCATCCCTTCATCCTCAATTGGGAGCCTCTGGCACAGCCTTTGGCGTCTTGCACGAAGCGGCAAATCACTAGTGTCGAAGTAGTTGAACTCTGTCTCCGCTCTCTCACCGATGTCTTTCGTGCCCTTGACATTCTTATCGGTGTGAAAGATATCAGCAAGAATTGGCCGAATAATAGCCATCCGTATGGTGTTTGCTCTTTGGTAACAAATACGCATAGTGAGTCATTCAAGTAGACGATTCTCCTTATTACTTAACCATAAGAGTTTTTAAATATGGCGCTCCGTCCATGGAAAGCGAGGCATCGACGTACTTGCCAGGCGATGCTTCACTCCACTGAGAAGGTCTTGGGTGACAGCAGTGAGCCACCAACCAAATAGCTAGCTGCATTAATGCAAAGAAATCAAGCGCTTACGTAAACTTCCATGAGAACTAGCGGCAGGAAAGTGACTGGGGATGCAGTAAAACTCGCAGAAAAACTTGCTGATGCATTCATGGTACCAACCAGCTGCATTAGCGCAAAGAATTCGAGCACTTGCGTAAACTTCCATGAGACCTAGCTCCTATAGCAGCAACAACATGCAGCTTGAGGTCCGGAACTGTAAAGCGTTGGCTGACATGCTTATGATCAAGAAGGAATTAAATTTATCCTTGGTGCAAGTAATTGAGATGCTTTGACATTGGACGTAATTTAGGATGTAATTTCTCAACTCTTTGCATACGGCACTTACTTCCTTTAACTATACTTAAAAAAGTAGAAATTTGGAAAGACTGGGTTTCAGAAAGAGATAACTTTACGTTTCGGAGATTTATAGGAGTAATCCAAGCAGCAAAACAAAGTGACGGGGGGCAGCAACAATGTGACGCTGGCTCTTGCATTGAACACCGAAAAGCAATCTGCCATTCACATTGTCATGACACTGTTTTCTGGATATTATGGAGGTCTTCCAGTGAATGCTTTGAAGCCCCGATCAGACCAGTAATTAAAAAACCCTGAAAATTTCTTCCCTCAATTTCTTTCATCCTTGTTTTTGACGAATTTAGGGATTCGCGTGCCATTGAAATGGTTTTATAAGACTAACCAAACTGGAAAAGCCAATGGAGACCTCCTATTATGCTTGTATCGCAACGTGGTGAGCGCAAGTCCACTGACTTCTGTCGGCTCCTAAGCATCACTTTCTTTGTTCTTTCCCAGAAAGCATTGCTCTGCATACTGCAACCGTCGTCCACTCACAAGCACACACACACACACACACACGCCGAATTTCGCTAACATCGGATTCCAAATTTGAAAAGTGCAGAGCTCAATGCAACGCTCAACTAATTCATAGTAAGGGGATGATTTGTTTAATGGCACCAATTCGGGGCCCCGAGGATTCTCGAACTCGTCACTGAGTGCAGGTTTAGCCACGCAAAGTTGACGGCGTAGTCGTACTGCATGGCATCTCATAGACCCCAATGAAACGACCAATTGAGTAATGTTGATGATATTCACTTGGCCGCCTTCATCCCCAGCCACTTTCCTGCCAAGTAGGCGTAGTGCTTAATAGTGAGCCTTTTCACTTCGTTTTGGGAGAAAGTATGGAAATGTCAACTTCTAGCATGACATCGCTCCTGCCACAGTTGAAATGCTGATTGGCAGTGTTACAACGACAATCAATTCAGCTTCCTTAGGCAGAGTGGAAGAACTGTCCCCAAAGTGTTGTACACATGGTGAAATGTTCTCTGTGCGATTAATGTAAGTTTTGTGGTAAAGCGAGCAACCGGTAAACTGCAAAGATTGTTTTGTGCATGACAAAGCCTTCCCAACTTGGGAAGGCGGAGGTCGTATTCAAGAATTAATGAAAGTCTATTAATTATGAAACATTGGGTGGGTAATGACGTCGCAGTGCTTCGAGTATGGTCCGCAGTCGTAACAAGTCAAATTACTGCGATGATCATGAGCTACCACGGTGCAGAAGGGCTGATAGGCCACTGGCATGAGCCAAGCGCCACGCCCTGGGGCGGATCCACAATTTGCGCCAACACAAGGCTCACGAAGCCAAGCGAAATAGCCAATGACTAGAGGTGTCACAGTCGTAATTGCATTCTCCATTTACGCAGCGAGCACACTCATAATGAAGGCCGCAACATCAAAGGGGTTATGTGCTTCAAAGCTCAACTGCAACGCGTGATAGCTAGTTGTGGGGGGCGGGTGAGATGTGTCGGGCTACACCGGCACACGAGTATTCTCGAATGCAATCATTTTCGTGTTCCTGCAAAAATTATTCCAGTGACCAACGAATTAGAGCAAGTCTCACCTCCCACGCCCCACTGCATCCCACTTAATGGAGGCTAGAGTAGTAGCGTCTTTGTTGCATGAAGGTCCAGAACGCATTAACACGCAAGAAGATCGTAATGCAGTGGGACGCATTACCTGACTGACGTAACTCATCAACTCCTCTGTCAAGCGCACTTCGGCCATACTTTCTGACAGACTACTATCAGTGGATCTGAGTTGACAAAGGTTAGGCACCACTGAAAATAGGTTTTAGTAATCAGAGAAGAGCTGTTTGGTTGGATGTGCTTGAGGTAGTTTTGCGCCCTCAATGCTTAATACCTTAGGTCTGTAATTCGCATTGTCTCCTCTAAGGAGTGGCGAGGTTGGGACCGCGGTCGTTGTGAGACACCGAACAATTATCGTAAAATCGACGCGATCTATCGGGCAAATGCCTTAAGCAATTGAAGTTAAGGTCTGAGAGTCGGAGGACTGTCGTGCTCAAGGCTTGTTTCTAACAAAATTCTCAATGTTATAAACTGTCGCGAGTAGGTGGACACGCCTGTTAGCAGGGAAGTCTGAGAAGGGAGCGCCTCATTTTTACACCATTAGTTGCCAGAGCTGAATGTTGAAGCTAGTATGATGAAACGCATTCCATTGACCATCCGAAAGTCTAATCGGGTTGCCACTGATGGTCCCTCTGTTTATCACCGCGAGTAGTCGACGTCAAGGACATGACTTACGTGTTTAGGGTAATGCGAGAGCACTGGGATTTGGAGTTGTGGACCCGCCTTTACAATCATGGGTGAAGTTGAACATGGTCGTGGTGACAGAAATGACTGATGTTTGCAGGGGGGAGATGACCACGCAGTTTGGCTAGCATATTACATTAATTTGCATAATAAACACAGCTTCGTACTCATCACTGTTACCATCCTCCATTGCCGCCTACTTCCGAACAAAACTGCAGTACTGGAAGTTGTGGAAAACGGAGGTGAAGGTAATCCGAACTATGGCACTAACGAAGAGATCAGCAGCTATTACATCCACTTGCCCACGTGCAGATAGAGGAAAGGCGTACGTGTAAGTCACAGTCACAACGCCTACCATCCTCGTGAGAAATTTCGTCCAGCACTCAGCCCACATACCACTGGCGAATTTAGAAAGACAGCATCAGTTTGCTGTGACCATGTAGAGACCATGCGCAGAGAAAAGGCTACAGACTTGCGCGCTTTCGCTTAAGGCTTATTGCGTATGTAAATGTACNGTGAATGGTAATGACTGCCCTGGTGTCTGGGGCTAGTTTGTAATCCAACTATTGCCTCCTCGAGGCTACAGACTTGCGCGCTTTCGCTTAAGGCTTATTGCGTATGTAAATGTACGCATCCTTATCTCCTTGAGGCTACAGGATCAGTGATTTCTTACCACCGACACCATAATGAATTCTCTTTCATCTTCGTGACATCATCTCACAGAGTGATGGCGTTGAGGTTTACGAGGACACACGCCACCTTAAAATGACCCAATCAGCCCCTCAGAACCTCCTTCCTGAATTTAGAATTCATGCTCAATTGGGCCGTGATAACCTCTACTTCAAAAAAATAGATGAACATGAGAATGCAAAATCAAGCACAATCGGCAGTTCCAAACTCCTCATTTGCCTTGAGCCTGACCATTTATCGACATCCTTCACCTTAGGAGGGTGGGTCTTGACACAGTAGTTGAGCTCATGGCGCAGCCAAAGAAGTCGGATCACAAGCAAGTCTTTACAGATTGCGCAGACCCCTTGGCAAACATTGGTATCCAGCACACCACAATCCCACGAGCCACCCTTCCACGTATCACTCCTCGGGTGAGAATGTTAGCGTGTCCAGCCCCTTTTCACACGCACCAGGCAAACCGGTTTCGTCAAGTTCTTTTCCGTGGAGTTCTTTGTTCAAAGTATGCGCACCTGTCCAACGCTGCCTTGTTCCGAGATCTGAGAGTGGACGGAAAAGTCTGCAATTCTGTGACGAACGTGCGGTTGGTGGGAGCGATCGAAGCACGCGCAAAATACAGGTCCTGTCGGATCCTGCTGAGATTGAATCGTTATTCTTTACTGCTAAGCACAACTCCTTTTCTTGTCCATGGATGTACCTTTGTGGTTCGTTATGTCTGTTGCCTTCTAAGTGTACTCTTCTTCACTGCAAATAAATGCTTACCTGCCTTACAGCCAAAGTAGTCGGGTGCCAGGTTCTGAGTCTACTCACTCACTCATTCCAACGACTCGCATTTTCGCACACACGCATTGTGAATACGAAAACGCCTGCGGAGTGCCACTGTAGTGAAATTGAAGTTGAGGTGATGGCATACCTCATATAACTCACTCGCTCTAGTGAAAATTGCTTTGGCGGCAATTGTTTGCTCTAGATGAAGGACATCAAGCACCGTGTGATGTTGTCAGATCATTGTAACGAAGTGCTCTCTTTCACTTAACTAAATTCAAGCAAGTAGACACTGACAAATGCACGCTGGAACGGTCTAGAGATGAGGCCTGGGTGAAAGCTCTCGCAGTCAGTACAAATGACTAAGTAGCGTCAATTGACATCCGTCTGTTTTCGCTGTGCACATGCGAACTAGGCGGAGTAAATTAAGTGAACCAGGAACTGTTCACGATTCGCTCCTGACTGCACAACTAACAGCTGCTTTGGCTAGAGCGTCGTAGTCTATTGGTTGTCCCGTTGAAGGGGAGCTATTTGTCCCTGTTTGTCACTTCAAGCATTTCTCACCTGCACAACCTAAGATCAAGTCTTAGGATCTTCATACCCACGTGTGCATCTTCGACGCAGTCTTACAACTACAGGACCATCTATCCCCCCACTTGATGAGAATCCTGTTAAGATCGGAGTTGGCACATAAAACAGCACCGATGCCCTGTGGTCGTGCGGAGACTCGGTGCAGAACCACGTTGGAACTCCGCCGCTGTGCCTTCACCGGACGAGCCAGCCCTGGGCCATGTCAATAGCCCCAACCTCTGCGAGTTAAAAATACACCCCCTGCCCCGCTACTACGCCTCCTTTCGTCTTCAGGGAAGTGTCGAGGTAGAGAAAACAAATCTTGAGTCACTACACTTGCACAACCACCTCCTTAGTGGCGGTAATTGGGCCGCATTTATGCGACGCAAATGCCACCCAGTCGACCACCCATTTCAGGCCTGACCGGTGCCAATGCCAACTACCTACCATTTATATGAGCTTAAATTGAACCTCGCTAGAGGTTGATTTTGTGCTCAAACAGCACCTGTGTGGAAGAGGGCGTAGTGATGTACAGCATGGTGAAAAAGGACTTAAAACTCACGTTTGCCTGCCTACCTACAGATAAAAAGTTAGGCGCAAGTTAATTGTAAGTGAATTCCTCGAGGACACTTCAAGTCCACTCCGCAGATGTCCTAGGCCCAAAATGTCAAAGCGATGAGTGCTGGGCCAAACTAATTAGTCATCTGGCCAGTACGTTCATCGCATTCCTCAATTCCCAAATCGTCCTCATCTTCACCGAATGGACTGACAAGCGTCTCCGCCACCCAGACAATATTGGAGTCAAAAGAGAGTGATTGCACCTAGGTGGTTTTATGCTTGACTTCGGCAAACACGCCGACAGCATGCTGTTGCATTCAGGCTACCCACCCGCCTAGTCTCACAGCTCTTCCAGATGTGCCAGATTCATGCATATCATAGCGCCTCCAGGACTAGCTAAAACTCTACGAGTCGCCTCGTCTCCTTCCCACTTGCCTTGAGCTAACTCATGCGGGACGGAAGGCGAAGTAGGCCCAAAATTGGCACGTAGAGATCCATGCTGATGATGGTGCTTGGGTCAAGGCATTCCCATGCGAGCAGAGCCGCAGTGAAGTAGGCGCAGACAACCCGTGCTGCTACCTAAAAAGTGTTGCACCAGTTTTCTTAAACAACAGAAAACAGGCCCCTCCCATGTGAATGCTGAGAAGATGGGATAAATTGCCTGAGTAGACACAAATGGAACGTTCATCCTATCAACAGTTCGACAGCCCTATCGAAAATGACACCCCTCTCCCAATGCATCTCCGTGGCCAACTCTTGAGCCCAAAACAGGAGCAGGAAAGTGACTGCTTCCATGCCGTCTGAGGTGCTCTGCTGAGAACAAAGCAACTCCTCTGGTGTGATCAGACCTTCTGGATAGCATGGAAAACAAGTTTACCAACAAACCAACGAATGGGAAGTAGGTTTTTCAGATGCCTCTTAAATGCAACACTTACCTGTACTCATCACACCTAGTAGTATGCTCCAAGTGTGTCCTTTTCCGACTGGTAAGACTCGATTCGCGTGTCACACGTGGGTCAATCAAAAGCCCATCAATCAAGTCAAGGAGTCTAAGCGTGCATGCAATGAATGAAGCGTCCTCTCAGACGTATAGACGGATATCAGTGAGGATCTCGGTGTCGGTGGCTCCAAGCTCACAATACAGCCATGACCCCCCTGAATAGGGATCCAGTACGTATCAACGGCATAGAAAGTGACAGGTCTTTTAGTGAGGACGGTGAGCACAACAAAGACGTTTACGAGCAATCCTGATCCCAACAATCTAGTGCTCTTGCTACCGGGACAGTCTCCTAGGATTTGGCTAGACGTGTTGAGATGGGTACACAAGTGCATCAATCCTGTTTTCACGCCTCGGTAGTCCCGTCTTTTGTAAAGTCGCAAGCTCCGGTTCGACTCGAATGTGAGGCCATCGCTATGCGTGTGGAGTCAACTCACATGTCCCGACGCACCGCAGTGTGCTGTCGCGTGAACTCCCACTTTGAAGCATGTATTACCTAGCCTGAGTGCGCGAACGAGCAAAAGAAGTGGACAAACCCCGCTGTCANCCAATCCTGTTTTCACGTCTCGGTAGTCCCTTCTTTTGTAGAGTCGCACGCTCCGGTTCGACTCGAATGTGAGGCCATCGCTATGCGTGTGGAGTCAACTCACATGTCCCAACGCACCACAGTGTGCTGTCGCGTGAACTCCCACTTTGAAGCATGTATTACCTTGCCTGAGTGCGCGAACGAGCAAAAGAAGTGGACAAACCCCGCTGTCAATAGTTCCATAAGCGGAAACTATACGCTGGGTGCAGATGTCAGAGGAAGCCTTGACCGCTGGCACTTTGACCATCGGGATTTCAGATGCAATCTGCCAACTCCATTACTTAAGAAGGCCTCCTACTTTGTCGTGAGCCTCGGTGTTGATGGATAGGTGGACAAAAATAACCGCGCTGATGTACAAATAACTACTTGTCTGAAAACCAACGACACTTCAAAAACGAATTCCAGTCCTGGAATGCAACCACGTGAAGTCTTGGCATCTGCCCTCCGCTCTGCAATACCGACACTTGAAACTGCTTAGAAAGAGACGGAATGGAAGCCTAGGCAAATGAGCCTTACTCGCGCGAAACATAACAAAAAAAAGGAAAAGAAGAAAAGTACCCTCACAACTCCCAAGCCTCAGCAAAATGCAAAAGCTCACATCGAATCAGAAAAAATTTGACATTTGCTTCTACATAGCAAACAAATTCTGAAGTCGAAAATGTAGGTACTCCATCCCACTGATGGAGTAAGCGCACTAGCGTGAACCAAATCGCACATTTTGCTCTTTAAATAATTAATTGACTGCGAAAGGGAAGGGAAAGCAACTTCAGATGTCATTTTTCATTGCATGATACAGGGATTGGGTTTAAAATAGTAAATATGAACCAACACAGGACAAACCAACAGCGACGGACGAAGCTAGTAAACTTCAAGAAGGAGACTCCTAGACTGAACCCTTATAGCCTTCACTTTAGCATGCCAAAAGTAAACATCAACTACTCCCAAGCGCCAAACGAACCGGCAGCGATAAGACTTTGCGGCGTCGAGAACAAAAGTCCGGCACAGGAATAAATGGTCCTAGTGGTGAGGCAGAAGGGAAGGCTGACATGACGAATAAAGGCGCGCCGTTGAATGCAAACCAGCTCTGTGATGTTAATAAAAAGAACACGTCAATAGGGCCCAAGGAGAGCACAGGACTGCTCCCACCACGTAAAGACCAACACGAAACCCATCGCAAGGATTTCATACGCCTCCTTATGATGAGGGCAAAGACATGCAAATGCTCCACAGTTCAAAGCATATGGGAGCTACTTCGTCTAGTGAAACCACTAAAAGCGGGTGCAATGATAAAGAAATCATCGTGTAGGCATATCGAAGATAAGTCAACCAATTTGACCAACAAAGCCTTGCGGTCGGACAGGCCTGAAAGACAAAAAAACGTTAAAAAGAGAAAGGGAAATCAACTAACCCTCAGTGGGTTTTTCTAGTGCGAGGTGATACATCCGTGAATGAAATAATCGCGCACAGTGTCGGATACATCACAAACTTGAACCAGATTACACTGTTGACACCTCATTTCCATCAAAGAAGTAAACCTTGTAGCTTGAATACCTAAAGAGCAATTCCATGAAAGCTAAGCAAGTAGTAGTACCCACACTCGACTACGCAATGCACACACGGATGCACACACGGATGCACGCTTCAAAAGACCGCGGAAGCTGTGACAAACTACATGGGACAGAAATAAAATTCTTTAGAACTACACATGTTGTCCACAAATCACAACCGTTAGCAGCGGACTATAAATGGCACTGCTTTCACACAGAAAACTGGCAAATCATTTTGTTAAGCTAAGTGGGGTTTTGGAGTTTGCGAACAAATATTTCTTCTGTGAAATAGGAACTGGGGTCGTAAATAAGTAAAGTGAGTAAAATAGCTTCAGTCAATGAATGGATTTTAGGGGGACACATCGTTGCATCACCGCATGCTGATCACGGCCTTCTCCACCGTAAGCGCCCCTTGCCACGGAACGTGCGCGCCATTCGCTGGTTGAGATTTGGTGGGCGTTCCGCTTTGCTGTTTTAGATGGCTCCTTGTAATTAGTTACTTTTGAGATTGCGTTAAATGATGGGATTCGGGCAACTCAGGCTTCCCAACCGTCGGCATTGCCTCCATGTCAGTCGTGTCTCCAAGTAGCTACCGATGCTACTTCTGTTAGCTTATCCCTCCCAAATGTTGGGCCGTTTTGGTGCGCTCGCTTGACATTGAATCATCCGCCTTAGCAGTAAGTTGCTTTGTTAATAAATTAGACCCTATTGTCGTCTCAATGCCTGCCTGATTATTATTCTATTTCACTGGTGTAGTGTGGCGTACTGCCCACCATTTGTAGTCTGACGAAGTGGCGTTATTGCTTCCCTTTCACCCGAGTTGCTTGATTGTCATGCAAGTTCGGTGGTAGTGAGTGTTATCTAACGAAGTGGTGTTATCGCTTCCCTTTCACCCGAGTTGCTTGCTTGTCATGCAAGTTCGGTGGTAGTGAGTGTTATCTTTCCTGCTGACCTGAGGAGCCTACTTTTTCATTGAAATATAGGGTGGGTGATATCAAAATTGCTTTTTGTGTGTGATAAGAGCTAGCCCTTACCATGACTTTTCACGTCATTGATTTTTGCTGCTGCCTAGATGACATGCTTACGAGAACCCGTGTTGTGGAATTGTTTTTCAGGTATTTGATAACGCCTATTGTAGCAATTTCAGAGAGGGTTCCTTTTGAAAAGTTCGGTTGCAGCTATGGTAGCACACCACTGTACCTGTAGCCAAGCTCTCATTAGCTGACCAAGAATCCAACGACCTCGGCTTCGCCTACGAAGTGAGACTTGACGAGGCAATGGGTAGTCGTCTTTTTTCGGGTGGTAAATATTACCTCCGGATAGCAGTTGGTGGTTAGAGAACACGGGGTTGTTGTTGGCCAAGGTAGGAGCCACGTGGCTACCTGCAAGATCGAGGTGCCTGTCAGTTGATGTGATCTCCACTGTGCAGGAGGTCTCATCTTAGGTCTACTCTTTCTTCAAAGCAAGTATTTTGGTGTATCTGCTGGTGACCAACGCTCATCGGCTTCATGATCACTGAACTCCGATGTTCACCGCTTTCTGGTTAGGCGTTTCGGAGTGTTGAGCTATTATACCGGAGAATTCGATAAGGTTGATGGCGCCAGAGAGCGTAGGGGTCGTGCACCTTCCCTTGGAGGGTTCAAAACGTGCTAAAGCCTTTGAAGTGTGCTATCCCATTAAATGTTTGCTTGNATTTGAAGTGTGCTATCCCATTAATGTTTCCCTTGAAGGTGAAGCTTGTTCGTCCCTACGCTGTGTGTGCGGCGTCAAGAGACGTCGGATTGGACGACAGACGTTATGCGAGCTTTATTGGTCTACGTGATAAACTGCACCAGAATGTTGGTTGGTGCGTTTGATTATAATGACGATGATTATTCGAGTGAGTACCACCTTTTCTTGGGGTTGCCATTGGCATCGGACGTCCTATGATCACAGGAGAGATGGACTAGCCGTTCTCGAATGAAAAGTGCGATGGAGACGAGGGCGGTTTAACCGTTAGTAAAATTCGAATCGATGCGGGAGTCTTCCCAGAACATCTCGTTTGTTGAAATGTCTATCATTGAGATCTAATGTCTATCTCCCTTCCAACAAGACAAGCTTGCAACGAATCCCACTTCCATCCGGATTTTGTGCCCGAGACAAGGTATTCTACTAGGTTATTTGGCCTTTTACCGGGTCGGAGATGGATGCTGCGGGATCTGTAAAATTTTGCTGGTAATATATTTTCGCATTTATAGAAGAATGCGCCGATGTGTTTTGCCTGACATGGATCCACCAAATTCAGGCAATGACAGATATTCTGTCGATGGGGAAGCCCGACGTTTCTCCCAGGGCGGGTTCTGCGAAGAGATTAAGCGAATCGTAGTCATCAAGTGCGTTCAGCACTAGCCAGCAGTTAACTCGGATATGATCAAGGAGGTGTTTCCAATACGTTTCGAGGCCGGGAGAAAGCAGTTTGAAAAGGACCGATGAATCTGTCTGCCAAGCATTGATGGGGTCCGCCCTTCCCATCCTTCTTCAAGCTGATAGGAGGCGTAGTCTCGCCGCTGTAGGAACGCNGGACGTTGGATTGGACGGGGGCGTTGCGCGAGCTTTGTTGGTCCACGGGATAAACTGCACCGGGGTGTTGATTATGAAGACAATGATTGTTCTGATGAGTACCAACCTTTCTTGGGGTTGCCATTGGCATTGGACATCCTGTGATCAGACGCGAAATGGACCAGCCGTTCAAGAATGAAAAGTGCGGTGGAGACGGGGGCTGTTTAATTGTTAGTGGAATTTGAATCAATGCGGGAGTCTTTTCAGAACCTTTAATTTGTTGACATTTCTGTCATTAGGATCTGATGTCTAGCCCCTTCCCGACAGGACATGTTTGCAACGAATCCCTCTTTCATCTGGGTTTGTGTCCGAGATAAGTATTCCACTTGTTCATTCAGCCATTTAATGGGCTGGAGATGGATGCTGTGGAACTCATAGAATTTTGTTGTTAATATATTTTCGTATTTATAGAAGAATTTCATTCTCAACTCTACTTGATGAGCGTTTTCGCACAAATCTTCGCAGGTGTGATGTGTTTTGCCTGGCATGGATCTACCAACTTCAGGCAATGACAGGCATTCTGTCGATGGAAAAGCCTAGCGTTTCTCCCAGGGCGGGTTCTGCGAAGAGATTAGGCGAATCGTAGTCATCAGGTGCGTTCAGCACTAGCCAGCAGTTAACTCGGATATGATCAAGGAGGTGTTTCCAATACGTTTCGAGGCCGGGAGAAAGCAGTTTGAAAAGGACCGATGAATCTGTCTGCCAAGCATTGATGGGGTCCGCCCTTCCCATCCTTCTTCAAGCTGATAGGAGGCGTAGTCTCGCCGCTGTAGGAACGCAGGATTTGGACACTGGTAGCACTCTTTGCCTACACTGCATTGCCACTCGAAGACATCCGTTTCAGGCCGTTAAACCAGACCAAGACGCACACAGCTGTTGAAAAAACGCAGCTCTGCTCGGTGAGTGTGCGAACTTCTCCACTCTCTTCTCCCTCCCCCTCCCCCTCCCCCCCATACTTGCATCTTTTCGACCGTTCACTTGCTTAAGTCCTTTTGCGGTTGCATTGTATAATGAATCCGATTGAAGGCTTATCAGGATATCATTCACGAGGAGTTGGCATATCCTTTGATTAAAGCTTTGAAAGGCGTGATGATCTCCATGCCCTCCTTTTCTCCTCGCATTATTGGATCGTGGAATATGGGATGGGCTATTTCATCTCAGAGAGGTTAAGCAGTTGCTGTGGCCACTGTTGACACGTCTTTGGTCACTCTTGTGATAGCCGTTTGTCTCCAATCTTCACCAACTTCTTGGTTCTCTCATCACTTCGTCCACGCCTCGCATTTGCGCACTTTAAATGCTTGGAGGCTGAAAGCTCAATCAGAAGGCAGGTACCCTTGACTCTTTCAATGTTTGGATGCTTCTTTTTATGGTTATATGTCTATAAGTGGCCCTTAACGCATTCACCACCTGCATCACTCGCATACGAAACCCCGGTTTTCTTACTCAAGCCGGCAGTCGCATACGTTTCTTGCCAGTTTATGCT
>LWMK02000193.1:125486-135928 GCA_001693075.2 Taenia saginata
CAAGCATGCCATAATTTAATCTCAGAGACTGTCAATCGAATTGAGAGTCGAAAAACTTAGCGGCGCGCAATACTTGAGCCATTACCCTCTTCCGATTTGGATTACTTGCCTCGTGGACTAACATGTGACAGCTGCTAGAGCATTCATCTAATAATGTTTGGATGTTACCGGACTCACAGACCCATGTCCCCAATTATTTTATGTGCACACCAAGCTGACCAATAGCCTTCCTGCCCTTGACAAAGAAACACTCTTGACTCCATAATGGGGCGCATCGGCCAGTCGGATGTGCTTTAATCTGCAGAAGGGGCCTTAACGAACTGAATTAACGCGCACCAGTACACAATGGCCGCCTTAAATACGGGCAACAAAACAAGCATGAACACATCCCCTACGAAAATGAAAGCATGCATTCCTGTAGTGCCTTGTTGGATGGACTGCTGCCTTCGGTTACAGTCACTTGGGTGGCCATATTGCCTTTGTCGGGTGAGCCAGCAGTCCCAATTCCTTTCTCTTCACTAAATATGAACACTCTGCCCAAGTACCATCATCCTATACTTCCTTTCAGTGGATCAATTACGGCATTTAAAGCATTAAGTACTGGGAATGACCATTATCTTCAGCACATCTATGCCGCCAGGCTCCGTGACCCGTGAACGCCCACTTTATTCTTATTGTCTTCTCATGCGATTTTCATTGGGCCACCTGTAGCGTTCAGGGCGACTTCCTTGAGTGCAAAAGAGGGCATAATACCAGGACAGAATCCATGTATTCAGAAAACAGAGGGAACGGGGCTGCCAGCATTGCCCGGAGGCCAGCCTACCCGACTAGGGCAATATGGCCGCCTAAGTCNGGCTGCTTTAGGAAAGGTTTGACGATCCAACACACCCTTGGATTGTACACCAGACTGTTCAAAGCTCTCAAGAAAGAGGGTGAGCACCCGTTCACCTACAAAATCGGTTTCGGTCTCGAGGCTAGGCATCGGACAGATCCGAGCATGGACTGATCCAACTGCAGCGTCGTCAAGTTCAGCGCCAGTGTTTAGGCTTTCAACAAGATTTCCGACGCGAACATAGGATTCGGATGCAATCGGCCANGCACCAAGAGTTATACAAACGATTCCTCTATCGCACCCAATTGTGGTCAACCTGACGCTCGCCCCTCCCACTCCCGGTTTCGTATTCTTGAAATGAGAAAGTTGCGATAAGAATTGCATCCTCACGGATTGTAAAATGTGGAGTGTTGGAGTTCTTTCCCCCCATGCCTTAAAGTCGCCTGCTCCATCACGTGATTGGCGTGAACTGGCCTAAGAAGTACATTCAAACAGGTACGTACTAGACAGTACATTTAAGCCAGTCATAACCACTTGTCGTTTGCAAGTATTCGCTAAAGCGATATCCTCAACACCAACCATTAAAGGCACTCGAAGATGTGGAATTGAGCACAAAAAGAACCAGTCAAACAGAGAGAGAATCCCAATCTCCTTCGTCGTCCATTTCTTCCAAATAAGGCGCTCGAGGCTCATCCTCTAATGGTCACAGCCCTGTGGAGTGGGCTTGTCCTGACGCCTTCCAATGGAAGGTGACAGTGCTTAGGAAAAAAGAACATTTCTCCACCAACGGGAGATGAAACTCGAGGCCATTGGAGTCCCAATGCAAAGCCTTGTCAAAAGGTAAATTTCTTAAACATGCGCCCATCAACACACAACAATGAAGAATTGATTACTGATGAATAGTCACACTAGAACAGAAGAGCAACCGACACTGTGGCCTCGTCCCAATCTACAGGTAAAAGGAGGAGAATGAGCAAGCACACCATTGAGGCACATTCTAACTTGACCACCCTTCCAAATGTGTTCATATACTGGTCTGTTTTCCTTTGACAATGGGCACACCTTGTCTTACGAACCTGTGAGCAGGTTTGGGAGTAGGTCTTTGGGCATTATCGGCACCAACGAACGGCAACATAACTAGCTTTCAGGTGACAATGCAACAATCATCCCACCAAAGAGGTGAAAATACCACCAACAAATGAAAGATATCTTTGGAAGAAGCAGCGAGATGAGGCGATCCGAGGCACCACTGGGTATAATGAGACATTAGAGAGACTCGTTTCTGTAAGACCATCCCACAATATTTCATTATTTCTCCTAAATTACAATGAGTTCGCTATGCACGAAAAAAGCAAAAGACGACAAATGAGCAGTTCGAAGGTAACAGCTCCACGTCCAATTGACCTCAAACACCGAAAACAAAAAAATGAAGGAGCACACATGAACCATCTTCACGAATCACTTATGAAATCCTAGAGTGCATGTCGGAAATACAGCTTTGTAAGCAAACGTCAGTGGCGCAATCAACACGAAGAAATAGGGATTGAAATACTAGCCAAATATCGACCTGAAACAACATGAAAAAAAGCCGACCCTAGGGAAGTTTGGAGGTAACATTAATGCAGAAAAGGTTTTGGTTGAGATCTTTCAACCATTTCGACGCTGATACCGACAGGACACTGAAGACTGCAAGCCTAGCCTAAAACTCTAGCCCCTTAAGAGGCGAAAATAATGCCGAACATCGTTTTTTTAAATAATGGAATGCTTAACGAAGAGGACTTGTCAAATGGCGAGAAAAGAGGCCTGAGTATAGGGCAGCATAGTGCTCGGTAGTGACAGAGTGATTGCAAGATAGAGGCTTTGTTAATAATCAACCTCTGGTACCACAAGGTGTGATAAATGTTGGACAATAATTCAAGACTGGCGACCAGACTGATTAGTAGAAACCCTGGTATGAATGGTGACAAGGCAAAATCAGCAAAGGAGTCAAAATAAACCTTATGCTCCTTTCACCCCAACTCAGTCCTCGAAGGAAGAGACAACGACACAAACGGCACAATGAGCATTCACTTACTAACGACAATTTCGGAAAGTCGAATAGCATTGTAAGGTGAATGCCAACGGTGTCAGTTACCCGAAATTAACGCTTTAAGCATTGATGCGGAAAAAAACATTGAAGAATGCAGCGCTATTCCAAAAGAAACGGATGTTTTTTATAGATGGGAGGGACTGTATTTCCTCCTTCATCTGAGAGCCAGTGACGCGCGCCTTCTTCTCGCGTTAATGTTGACCCTGTTGTTTTGTCGTTGATTGCCCGGTTGTTCTATTATTTCTAATACCACACCGCAACTTAGTGGAGGCATTTGTTCGCACACCAAACTCCACCATGTGGCAGCTTATCTACGGGGGGAAAAGGGCTAGCGTTCAATTGACTACCGACAAGAGGTCAAAAACAACACCTTCAACCGTTCGATTGCATTTACTCAGAGGTTCCATCCGGTTATCTCATCAATTTCAAAGCCATCCTAATCCTCACTGAGTGGATTAATTAACAACTCAGCTAGCCATAATGCGGCAAAATGTGAAGTATTTTTAGAGACTGTCCTTTAACTTCGCAATGCCACAACATTAATCCATGCTAGCAGTCGAACAAATTATGCTACTAGTAAGGAACAATCTAGACTAACAAGGAGTCTTGAATGCAAAATTAGCTAACCAATTTCCACTAAAACGAATGCAATTGTTGCATGTGAAACCCTCTTATAAGGCCATGAAATTGCACGCAACGCTCCTAATTGATCGCAGGCCACAAACGCACGCAATGCCAAAAAAGTAGGTGAATTAAATAAGCAAGGATACACCCTACGCGGGAAAGGAAATGTAGAAGACCAGAAATCGATGCATACAAGTCCACTCCAACCCCAAACGACACTTATTCGAGTCTATAAATTGCTACACAGAGGGAGGAGAGATAGCATGGAGAAACAGTAATTTAGCACAAGAGTAGGAGGTAAACAAACCGAATCGAGAGGGTAGAACAGAAATCAAGTTGCAGGAGCGAACAGCACCAAGACCACTACGGAAATTGATAATTTGTTTGGAAAACAGTTCCACAGAACGATTGAAATCTACAGAGCCCCCTGCGCGTACCTGTGAAACAATGTCCTGCATCCACAAACAGGATTCCACGTAGCACGCCAGACACTGGAATGGAGCACTTTGGGAGCNTACACAGAGGGAGGAGAGATAGCATGGAGAAACAGTAATTTAGCACAAGAGTAGGAGGTAAACAAACCGAATCGAGAGGGTAGAACAGAAATCAAGTTGCAGGAGCGAACAGCACCAAGACCACTACGGAAATTGATAATTTGTTTGGAAAACAGTTCCACAGAACGATTGAAATCTACAGAGCCCCCTGCGCGTACCTGTGAAACAATGTCCTGCATCCACAAACAGGATTCCACGTAGCACGCCAGACACTGGAATGGAGCACTTTGGGAGCAAAGCAGTAATTCCCCTCGGGTAGAGAGATAGGGAGCATTCCATGCCCAAGTCTGTCAAGAAACCTTCATACCCCTCAAATCATTTTTAACTTCCACTACTTCAAATACACGTTCCCATTTCTTTTCTTAAAACTGTTCGCGGGAATCCTGAGGTAATCTGCTTTAGCTTCGAAGTTCATCTACGAGTGATACCTTTTGGAACTTTCACAAGTTAAAGGTAAGGTAAAGAGCTTTCGACGTAATTGTGGCACTTCCAAAATAACTAATGCCAATGCCGAAGAAACAAATACACTAGTGGGACAAACAATGAGCAACTTTCAAAATTACATGCCCTATATGAAGTTGAAGAATGATCTGCGTTAGCTGGCAGCAACTAATCTATGGATATCAAACCAGTTTGGGAAAAGCAATCTAGCTCGCAGGTGCAGAGTGCGCGTTGCCAGAATAAAGGAGATTGATGGAGTGCGTAACGGTGCGGCGTTGCACTCGGACATACTCAGAGCGGTCGCGAGTGTAGGCACCCAGACTCATAGCTAAGTTGTCCAGCCAGGTAATATTGAGAAACTGATCCCACCAGCACTTCACTATGGCGCCTACGAAGAAACTCAACACACAGTAGATGGGGATGTACTCGCTTAGGTGCTTGCAGACGCTGCAACATGCCCAGAATGTGCTAACAAAAACGTGCAACAAATTATGCCCGAAATTCTACTCTCAAATCACATTTCCCGAGCTGTCGACGCACGCGGAAGCTTCGGTACGAGTGTTATTTCTAACGGAAACACAGCCAAGTGTCTACCCACCCACTCCAGCTCTTAGTGCCCTCATGGTTTCTACGCCACACCAGTTGCATGGACATTCATTCATACACACAGCCCAAGTCATTCAAAGCTTTTTACCCCATCATTGGCTTCAGGGGCATCTGTTTGCAGCGTCGTTATGCTTGCACCCAGTAAGGTTTGATGGGAGATTCACCGTCGTAGCCGCTTCCATCGTCACATACGACACTGCTAGATACGGGCGTGTTCGGTCACAGTCTTGGCACCCCCGATCATCGTGTGCTTGACCAGTCCAGCCAGTCCAACCCATCTCAGCTCATTAATCAAGGTTTGATGAAAACCAACGATGGTAGTGGCTGAGTTCCGACTAGACGGAGGAGCGGAATCCAAATCCAAATCCACGGATGCCTACTTGCATTCGCAGCACATCATGAGCAAAGTTTGTACGGTGGTGATGGTGACGCTCAGCCACCAAGCTGGTCAGCTGTGAGACACTTGAGCGGTTTGGATGTAAGCACTTCAAAGACTGCCCTACGTCAACCTATCCGACAGTGACGACCCTGATTGTGATGCCTCCTTGGATGCTTACTCCAAAGACGGCAGCTACTTGCATGAACATTCAGCCACTGCATTGCTAATGCCACCAGCCCAATCAACGCATAGGCGCTCGTGGTGAGACATGATTGCATAAATAAGGAATCGTTTGGCTGTAATAGCGAACGCGACACAGTCGTGGATTTAAGCTTCAACCTATCCGACAGTAACGACCCTGATTGTGATGCCTCCTTGGATGCTTACTCCAAAGACGGCAGCTGCTTGCATGAACATTCAGCCACTGCATTGCTAATGCCACCAGCCCAATCAACGCATAGGCGCTCGTGGTGAGACATGATTGCATAAATAAGGAATCGTTTGGCTGTAATAGCGAACGCGACACAGTCGTGGATTTAAGCATCTGCCATCCCAAAATTTGGCGCTCCCCACGTACCCGAGGTGGTCCTGCGCGAAGCACTGGCACCGGTAAACTCACAATTTTCGGTAGGATGCAAACCCTCGTCTTAGCAAGCCTTCTTATCATCTTCTAATGTCCTGCAGTGTAGGAATGTCACCAAAGTGGAAACACTCAAGCACCTCCCCTCATCCGGACTGAAATGCCTTCTTTTTAAGCCACGTACCGTGGACCCTGCCTCATCCCAAGACACTGCTTTGTTTCCGCCTGTGTGTGCGTGCTATGTGAACACACTTAATCAACGTTCACGCCCTTTCATCGTTTACATAGTTCTTCATGCATAAACGATCTTATGTCAGCATGATTTCTAGCGTAAATAGAACTCACTTGCACAATAATTGCACTGGATAGTGGAAATGATGCATCGCAGTTTTGAAAGGTCGGTGGATAGAAGTAAAATATTACCTCCAACGACCCAGTTTTACCAAACTTGGTCGGCTTACATACCGAGTTGGTCAGTTAATAGAGGCAATATCTTATTGCGAGAATTTGAGACTTCCAGTCCATCCATTCAATACCCCCACTGTTCACTACTACAAACAAGGTGGAGCATGCGACAGTTGAAAGCACAAACAGGACATTGGGGCATTCCGAAAAGCAAACTGGAAACACTGTGAAGCGTCATGTGGGAGGGAGACTTGGGCTGGAACAGGGGTAAATAATGACACACTACTTTTGAGGTATTCCATCGGCAACTTGACTGCGAATTTCAAATCAATGCAATACTTTCCATCCGCGTAGGGAATTGAGTGACCCACAAAATCACAAATGAACTTGGTGGACTTGCGATAGACGACACTTCAACAGAAAGATGCTGCCAACTCAACTGTAACTCTGCCAGTCATGTGTTTCTGTCTCCCGCATATTCGACACAACTTCATAACTACGGAAAGTTGCAGTATATTGACAAGAGGAACTACAAAAATGCCACCTTTGCATGCTGTGTTGGCAGGAGCGGTCCCCCTTTTGAAGGACAACCACGGCAGGCGCATCCAAAGTGGATAATCCGACAGCACAAAAAGCATGCGGTACAGCTAACCGAAATCATTGACAAAGAGTAACATATCGGTTAGAAAATGCCTAAACCAGCTGGCCAAAAAGCACAAGCTTTTGGGTCCTTTGGTGGTAAAGCAAACACATGATTAAGCACTAGTCCTACCAAGCACACCTGTCGACGTTTCAACTCTCCACGTGAATGTGAATAATAATTACTCGACTAAAAAATATGAACTATAAAACAAATTGGCCTCCCACTTTTTGACATTAAAGACGGCGCCAAAGGAAACAGCAGAGGGGTATCTGGGAGGACAACAAAAATAAGGGATTTACGAATGGAAAGTCCTATCACCGATGTCTATTGTGCTATGCACCAAGGCTAAAATAAGGGAGTTGAACACGGAAGTAAAATGAAGGAGAGGGAAGGGAAGGGAAGCATGTCATCTTGGCATAAAATCGAGCTTGCAGCAACCACAACCGGCTACACGATATCTCCACTGAGGTAGCAATAGGGGCATTTTATGGACCACTTTAATCCACCCAAAACTTTCAATCGTTCTGGATTGATAACGCGATCACCACGTATCAAGCGCTATACGCTTCAGATTCACCCAACTGCCATCGACCCAATAAGCTGTGACTGCCACTTTTACTAAATGACGGTTTAACTAAAATGTAGAACACAAGATAAATACAGTCTAAACAACCACTCGCTCCAACCAAATGGCTTTTACTCGCAATCGGGGATACGGTAGCACGGTAGAGGCCATCAGATTTCAAATTAGAGACTCTGACAGCAACAATGACTTCTCCTCCTTCAACGTGCTACTTGGTTCCGGTGTACATACAGTCTGAATACAAGGCGCGTCTTGCACACAAGCATTGAACAAAGGTACTTGAATCGTCCCGGGGAGTCTTGACTACCACTCACTCGATGCTGCCTGTTACAAGCACTCTAAACTATTTGGTTTTACCTGTCCTCTCCAACCTCTGACGAATGAAAACATAGGAGATCCAGGAATTTGGCAGGATGAAATTTCAACGACACAGTATGCGGAGAATGTTCAAGGCTGTCACAATAGGCGCCTAGATAAGTGAATCGGATGAAAACAATTGCCTGAAACCAACAGTCACAACAACCTAACATGCACGACTGATTTAAAACAGTGAAGCAACCTCCCTTTCCTTTTCCAGTTGTAATTTTGCGTGGTTACGCATACCATCATTGTGGATTATGGAGGCGAATCGAAGGGTATTTTTTTACGCTATATATGCTGAATTGCAGAAGTTTATGTTTGCATACGTAATCCTCAAGTAAATAGAATTCATTAAATCTATTAGTACATCTCTGCTTGAGCTGCACCTAAAGGCCCTACTCCATCAGATCCGTGGAAATGGTATATTTTTTATGCGTTTATTGCTTTTAGTTTTTAAAAACTAATTTTTTTGGTAACATAGTTGGCAAGGCTATTGTTTTAGCGAATCTAAATGAATGCGCAAGATTATGAGTGTTTAGCAGCAGACGTGTGCACCGTTCGGTCACGGCGTCTAAGTGTTTGCTGACCGGATATTTGCGCTTGGTACGTCTCCAGCATTGTTTTATACTATGGCCTTTCATCCTCACTGCGGAACAAAGTGTTTTTTCCATCGTATCTTAGTAAGCTATCAAGAATTTTCAAACGGCTAGGGCTAACGTGTAATGTGCACANCGGAATAACTCACATCGTCACTACGCTCAACCGGCGTCTTCACACGTTGTCCATATACATTGATCTGTAGACACCAACGTCCTCTCACATTACTAATGCTCCTCCAGGGAACTATAAACCACTCCACCCTTTGTCCCTTTATCTAAGCCCTCATTCAACCACTAGGGCGACTCTTAGTCCAAATCCCTTCCACAAACAGCCCTCGCTTCCCGAGCTTACAAGGGACGAAGCTCTGTTTGCAACCTCGGTTACAAAATCGGCTTAACCGCAGCCTAAATTAGCAAATCTGGAAGCAGCCTTTACCAGTTTTGTTCCCAATGTGAAATTAATTAACCAAAAGAAGACCCATAGTTACTAACTCGGTATCAAGCAACGAAACGAAGAAATTCGTCAGCGGCTAACACCTCATGGTCAGATGCGATTGGCTAGCCTCGACTAAGGCAGGCGAGAGTAAATTGTTGCAGCATGCAAAATCGCTTGCATGGTGGGTTTATTATGCACACTTCACCACTCACGTTTTCACCTTCCCATTACGGTCCAAGCGCTGCATTTGATCACAGGCTTCATTGCTGATTAACGGGACATTTTCCACCCTAAACAAACTTTGATGCATTCGTTATGCACAAACTAAAGCGCACCTAGCATCGAATTAACGAGCACACCTTTTTACAATTACGAATAAGTCGCACACTGAATAAAACAATATTCCCGATCGAGTGTCCAATTTGCAAACGACAATCGAAGAGATTAAAATCTGTTCGTGCATTAACTCATAGCAGATAATAAGCAATGGTCTTTTCGTAAAAATACCTTTTAGAACAAGCAAAGTGTCGACTCCGTTTTGGCCTCATTGACGCCCGATATCCACGACAGATCAACATTTATGATCCCGAATAAATGCAACTGATTCCATAAAACAGACTTCACGGAAACTTTAAACCGGCCTGTTGTGCACATTACACGTTAGCCCTAGCCGTTTGAAAATTCTTGATAGCTTACTAAGATACGATGGAAAAAACACTTTGTTCCGCAGTGAGGATGAAAGGCCATAGTATAAAACAATGCTGGAGACGATCAATGTATATGGACAACGTGTGAAGACGCCGGTTGAGCGTAGTGACGATGTGAGTTATTCCGCCGCAGCCGACCGTTCGTTGTTTCGGACTTCNGGCAGGCTGCTGGTTGGTGTTATTGTGTCTTCACCTAGTGTGACATCATGTGACTGCTTATACTGTCATTTCTGCCTACACCTCTGCTTCCTGCTCAGTTGGAGGTCTACTAGCATTTTTAAGGGAAATTTACATCATTTTCATGAACTGAAGTAAACAGCAGGTTGCTGGTAGATGAAGCATTAATTTGGTAAAGGGAGTTGGTGGGGCCTTTTTAGCCCCATTAGTAATGTAAGTTAAAAGGGGGGTTTTAAATTTACGTGCTTTTTCCACATGATTACCTGTTGCAATATTCGTAGTTGTTTCTCCATGGAGCGGCTTCATGTCAGTAGTGCCAGAAATTCATTTGTTATTGGAACAGAATCCCTCTTACAAAGCGATGTGGAATCAGCTCATTTATCAAACATGAATGCATAACCACGCAAAATTACAACTGGAAAAGGAA